>JAMPIV010022959.1:0-101314 GCA_024509875.1 Oreohelix idahoensis | reverse complement strand
GTACAGCAGGATGGACCCGTTAGCACACAAACCTTAAGAAAGCTCGGGCGCAAGCACGCTGACGATACAATCAAGCAGCAAAGTAGAGAGAATTACAACAACCAGGAGATAAGGTTTTTGTTTGTTGTTGTTGCAACGGATAAAGCAACAAAGCTATGCATTGCTGGGTTTGCAAGGGGGGCCGTTCTCACCGTCACCCTGAAAAATGATCTCGGAGACACCCCAATTATCCAGAGTCTCTATCAAAGGAAAGTGCTAGACGGTCTAACCACTGTGAAATCTACTAAAGAAATAACTTGATGAAGGGGACCGGAGAGTGACCATGTACCCTAAGCGCGAAAAAGGGATAATCGGGGTACTCGTGGCAACGCCATGTCGAGCACATAAGTCAGACTAGGGTCGAAGAGGACGGAATGACCAGTTGCTAATGGAATTCCCTTTGCAACAAAATGATGTCTGTGCGAAGATGGTAAAAATTTGGGGAGACACTAAACGTCCTCTGAAGCACAACCAGGCATACAGAAAATGGAGGAAAGGAAGGCTTTTAGCTTGAACCCCGGGACTAAACAAAACCAGGACGGTGCTAATCGGATGTACCTGGGACGAACAGAACATCTCGTAACGAGGTTTTCGAGATGAAAGAACTTACAAAACGAGTACACCTGTTAACGAAACCACGAGAGTGTTAGACCCTATTCCAAGGAATATGCAAAAAAAAGCTGAGCAACGTACGCGTGAGCAGAAAAGAACAAGCTGATTGACGATTAAAAATTAAAGGTACGGGAGATAAGTAATAGATAGATAGCTAACGTCTCCCTATAGTGAAGATGAGTGAGAAAGCCAGCTACAGAAGTAGCCCAATAAGTGCGAATTAGTGCTGTGCATAGATTACACGGGGACATACTTCCAGTACAAGATAAACGGAAGCTTCAGCCGAAGAAGACGCAGCACGATAAAGGCCCCACTTTCTGAGCTGTTTAGCAAGCTAAGCAAGGCACGGAATTTTCAGGACAAAGTATTGACTATGAGTAAAGGCGCTTACTAAGCAGAATACCGAGTCAAGAGAGGAAAACGTAAAAGCGTCACGTGACCTGGCTTTTCTCAGGACACGCAGTGAAGAACCCCCTCCGGTTGAGTAAACCCACCAATTACCTATCATATTGCTTACAACCCACTTGAGGACAGACTAGGGGTAGAGGTGATTCCCACGTAAGCCTTTGGCTTCTGTTTCCAACACCACGCACCCACAAACCAACCCACACCTCCACACGTTGTACAACTGATGCCATTACGGGTTTACCGAACAACGCACCAGGATGTATCACAAGGCTGATTGAACAAAGCTGTTAGACGCCATTGCAACAGTTTCAGCACATATACCCCCATCACAATTTTTATGATGATATTACTAATTGCAAACCCTGACAACCCTACGAATGAACACATTGCCTACAAAAAACTCGAGATGCTTCCTCAGTGAACTACAGGGTAAACTGGAACCTCACAGATCTAGATGACCTAAGCAAGATGTTTAAACAAAACTCGGCTTTGAAAAACTTGACCTTCCTGGGGCCACATGTACCAACTCCATCACAGGCTTCACACAGGTGCTATGTGGCCAGTTGCTTTAAACGAACCTGTATAGAAGACAAACGGATTTCCTTTCGAGCAACGGGGGGCTTCAAAGTCCCCCGACCACTCCCCACTCAGCTAAACCAAACACGAATCGTTCCTATGGCTCCCCAAGTGTCAGGGGGGATCGTTAGGGGCCACCCATAATGATTCATCCCCTCAGAAAACTTACAACCGTTTAATGGGGGGGGGAGCCACAGAGCACGGGGGGGGGGGCGGGGGGGGGGGGGGCGGGGGGGGCAACCCCCCGGGGGGGGGGGGGTGGTACGGACTCCGGGGGGGGGGGGGTATAAAGAGGGCGGGGACTGGAGGCAGGGGGGACTAATAGTGTAAGTACTGGGAGGGACCTAAAGGGGTACCGGCGATCCCAAGATACGCTCCTAACGAAGGACCCGGCCGTCCAAGAAACCAGTTGTCTGAACCAACCAATTCCCGTCGTCGACTATCAGATGTCCGGAAGCCGATATTAACCAAACCCTTCGAGTATACTTGCGCGACGTCCGAACGCATCAGGGCAAGGGCATCCGGTCAACTCTGCTTCAGCTGGCGAACGACCGATCCCCAAACCAGGCTATTCCCAAGTGGCATACGGCAACCTCGTAAAACATAACTGAATAAGCCACAGCAAACCAACTACTCCACAGTGGAAAACAGAGAATTCGTCCTGGCACATTAAGTTCAACAGGCTATAAGAAGGGTCACCAACGAAAGACCCACCTTTACGGGAGTGTCCATTGCACAGGTTGCAGTGGCAGTGCCACTGACCATAAATGCCACACCAGCTTACGCGGAATTTCTTCCACTCGGGGCTAATCCCAAGGAATTTAATGCTCGAAAATAATGAGCGCTGGGCATTGCCGTAGCTAAAGTGTATATACCTTTAAATAGTACGAATACATTTCCAGGGGAAACAAAACGTTGGGGGGCAGAACCAGTTCATTCATGAGCTAGAGAACTTACTGCACAGACTAATGGAGGGGGGAGATCCTAGAGGAGAAGAGGACAGACATCCCTGAAAGCTACCCCCAAGATATCCCGGAAATTCATATTTCCATAACGTAGACATGGGAGTGGCTTCACATATCTTTAAGGGGGGACGTCCTGTCACATAGGGAGTTATGTTCTATAAATTGTCTAACATTTTCCAGGAGTCTTTTCTTCCACTCGGGGGGTCCCTCTAATATTATTTTTCTGTCACTCTTTACCCTTTTTCATATATAGTAATTTTTTTCGCATTCGTTAGGCTTTGCGAATAATAACGGATTTTCTTTTTCCCATTCGATAAGTTTTTACCGTCTTTCTTTACGTCAAGATGCTGGACTGAAACTCGATTACATAGATGTCAGTCAGAATGCTGTGAAAGTGTGCGAATTTATGGTACTGCAGTCCTATCTCAGATATTTCATCGAGCCGACTTGGGTCTGCAACCTTAGCAAGATTGACACAGACACTCCTTGAGTTAGAGCGATTCGGGAATACGACGTATGGCCTGACGCGTGAGAAATGCTAGAGAGAAGCCGACATATCATCTGCATTTTTCTAACGGTCAAAAGTAGTTGCATCGCCGAACGCTTAAGCAGGAGCGAATAATTTAGCACCGTTATAAAATGTCCGCAAGTTTCAGACATCTGTCTGGAACGTCAGTGGAAAATTCTCAGCTGACACGGCTCACTGTTTTGCCACGTATCAGCGAACTGTAGGCGAGTGGTGCGAATTAGAAGAAGTGTCCCAGTTATGTAAGACGTCTAGTAATGGTAATGTTAAACGTAAGGTTTGTTTTACACGGGAAAAGGAGGAAGATGATTTTCGGAGTTTTTGAGAAAATGTGGGATTGTTTGCCCAACTGTGTTCCAAATATCCACCCAGGAGCTGAAATCTGATTTCATTTTGTCAGTCTCCAATCATCTCCAGTAGACGGAACCCACGTGCTTAGCGAATGAAAGCTTGTATAGCAAATTTCATAGTTTTCTCGTCAGATTTAGGTTGACGAGGGCTTCTAAATACCTATCTAGTGAATTATTCCTAGTCGTGGCGTTACCGTTGTGCTGTGTGGGTGAGATTAATATAATAGGTCCCATAGTATAGATAACAGAATAAATGAGGGGAAGTACACTCTCCTAGCGGTGTGGTGTGGAGATAACATGCCCAAAGGGGGGGGGGGGGGGGGGGGGGGGGGGGGGGGGGGGGGAAGGCGTTGGGGGGGGGGGGGGGGGGGGGGGGGGGGGGGGGGGGTAAGAAAAGAATAATCAAATGTAATCCCAACAGGGAATACACAACAAATCGAGAAGACACCTCCATACTACACTACTTCCCACCCACCCTCCACACAACACCACTCTCTATCAATATGCCAATAAAAACAACTAGTTCTGTGGTCCTACGCAACGTGCGAGCGCCACTCCTCCCACGAAAATCAACACAACCTACTTACGACCCTTATGAAAATCACTATTAATAAGTAAAAAAAGCAATTAAAGCAGACGCTCTTAGACTAACTCAGTGGGTGGATGAACACAGCAACAAATTTCTACACCACGAAAAATCATGTATCACACTGTAAGAGCATCACAATTTTTATACAGATGAATAGCAGAAACAACACAAACTTCAAACCAACATAAAAAACAAAAACATTCTCAAAATAGGAGAGTCCACCTAAGACTTGGGATTAACACGCTAGAGGTGTGTAGGTGTACAAACATGAGATACTCTAAATCATATAATTAACTATAGTTATCTATTAATAAAAAAATACAATATTACTATCCCAAATTCTTAACGTACCCAGACGCACAATCTCATTTTTTCCACTACATAAAAACGGGTTCTCCCTTTTACCTTTACCTTTACTAAACAATAATGTAGCTATAATGAAGTTAATTTTACTGCTAAGAAATCAGACGAGATCATATTTTTTTCTAAGCTAACTTACAAATGCTAGAAACCCTCATGAGATGTTGACGGAACACGCACGTGTTCCTAAATTCATGGGGATTGATGATTTTTTTTTTTAAGATATAACTTACTTTACGGGAAATTTAAATGATAAGTCAAGCAGTACACTTGCGGTTTAATAATGTAAGTTATAGTGGGTACATATTGTAAAAATTATTTGATATGTGTTCTTTCTTTTATATAGTGAAACGGTGGGTACCAAACTTTACCAGCGTTCTAGTACGTGAACTTTATTTGGGAAGAAACAAATCACTTTCATTACCTGAACTGTAACAGTTAAATGAAGTAAGAGGCCTTCGCGCCAGAATTAATTCTTCCAGAATAACTCTTCAGTACAATTCAGCCCGTTGTGGCAAGCAAAGATCAGAAACATTCCGACAGAGTTTTGACTAGTACTGTGGCGACCAAATATAGTAACTTCCTGAAAGTAGACACCGATCCGACATTCCTTAAATTCTAGAAACCAAAGCTAATGACATTGTGCTCTGCTAACTTTCGTGCCTGGACAATATTTTATGTGACTTAATCAGACATTCGAAAAATTAGAACACCCAAGGAATCGTTCCCTGAGAATTTAGTACGTCTTTTGGAACTGGGGATTTCTTGGTCAAGGACTGCATTTTCGGGTCTGTGTGAAGGTCCTAGAATTGAGTATGTTCCCAGAGGCAGCGAGCAAAGTTGTGAGTATAACTGCATGGCCATGGCTGAATGAATGAGTGTACGCAGATCAGAGTGTTATTTTACAGTTATAGATTGTCACCCATTTACTGTCTTAATTCTTTTTGTTTAACCTGCAGAATTTGTTACTATTTGCTAGAGTTTCTTTACTTCTTAGGCTAAATCAGATTATTCAACTCTGTGCATACATTTACGAGAAAAGAAGAAAAACTCTTAGCCTAAACCCTACGTATCTATAACTCTTTGGGCCATCATCTGTTCTCTTAACGGGGCTGTGGGCTAAACCTAGAGCTAAGATCATAACGGGGATATCATCCTTGTAGCATTTTTCTTAAATTTTATGACTATTTGTATATGTTTTTCCTTGATGTATTTTTGGTGTTGTGAGAAGATTTTTTTTTTATGATAATAATAAAAATCTCTCTCTTGAACTAAATCAGTGCGTTGGTCAGCTCGTTCAAATACATATAAATTCATTGTGATAGATTCCCACGTCTGTGTGTTTACCTGTCGTCACGTGTATGTGCGTGCCCGTGAGTAGATAGAGATATATTAATATATATATATATATCTGTGTGTAGACTGTCTGACGCCTTTAAAAGCGGTCGTAGAAGATAGGTGAGAGAGAGAAGATTATCTCGATTCTCAAAGACAGCTTCTTTATCACATTCTATCATCTCACGTGTGGGAAATTCTATTGTGGGTTTTTTTTTTCACCAGCTCTCACTGTGACTATCACTCATTCCAACCTATTCTGAAGGGACCAACCCTAGTCTTAATACTCCTATCTAAAATCTACGACAGTCAGCGAGGAAGGGAACGGATCGCCCCACCTCATGAAGCTTCACCTTATACAGTGAAGTCTCTAACACTTCACGCCCCTACGACATTATCTGATATGGCACTGCCATTACCTTTAACTAATATTTGTTGAGCGGACGTTATGACTTTGTTTGAGAGATATCAGTTTTGTTAGTACATAGAAGTGAAGTGGAGGTAAGATAAATTCATGGAAGAGTTATACATATGGGCCGGCAGCGGTCGGCTGTAGTGGACATTTAGCGGAGATTGAGACGAATTGGAGTGTACAGTTAACAAAGCGAATGGTTGAAATGCCGAAGTGGAGGGTATAAATAACGAAGTGGATGTTAGAAGTGACCATGTTGAGGGTATAAGTAGCGAGGTTCATGGTAGAAGTGACGAAGCGGAGGGGTATTAATAACGAAGTGAATTGTAGAATTAACGAAGTGGATGATAGAAATGTCGAAGTGGATTGTGAAAATGACATATTAGTATAGAACTGAGGGAAATCAATTATTAGTGATAGTGTGGGTTCTGGTAGGAAGTGAGATCGATTTGGTTTGGTTTGGTTTAAAGGGCGATCTTCATTGCACACGGACAACTCCATCAGTACTTCAGTCTCCTCCCTTAGATCACACAAGAAGGATGTCAGTGTGCACGTACTCCGTAGTACCAGCGAGGATCCCAGTGTGTGTATACAAGAATTACATGTTCTATAAACATTTTTGTGGTGGATAGGTTTCCTAATATTTAAATTTTGCCATGGCAGAGACCGTATGGCCTACTCTTTACAATTTCCAACTTCCGAGGGATTTTTAACGTGCGCAACTTTCACGCGGGATCTCCTATTTTTTTTACAGGCTTTTCTTTAGCTTGCAACGTATGTCACTCTCTTGTCACCTTCATATCTTCCAATCGATTTTTCAATCACTTCCAGGTGAGTAATAGCTCTGAAACTTGGCATAGTTGTGTATTCCCCACGACAATACTGTCGTGTATGATTTATCAGATAGGTAATAGATGTTTATAGCCCTGTCTGAGCAGAGGTGATAGTGATGACAATGTGAAAGTAAGGGGTAAGATATAGTTTTATCACGAGGTGATCGTGTAAGAGAAAGGACAGTCTCTGGATAGAATAATTTATCTAATCCAACCTATCTGGGCGACCAACTTTTAAATCAGACGCACTTTCTCTCCTTGTACGAAAATACAAGTTACACTGCACTCATATGCACACAATTCTGTGACAAATACGCACGAACTTGAAAACAAACTATGAATAACTGTTGAGCGCTCTTTTCGGGTAACATGATAGCTAGTAGCAGAGGGGGTACCAGTGTACTAGCATCTTGACGCGAATGTAGAATGAAAATTAGATGAAGAGCTATCCAACAGAACTTCAACGAGTGGAAGGCAAAATCAGGCCAACATGATCATACTCAACTCGTCGGTAAAGTTATTATAATTTATTACGTGGTACGAAAACGTTTGACAAGACGGTACAATGTTCCTTGACAGGTACGATGAACAATTTATACATAGTAGTGACAGTTCCGATAAAACGATACATCTCTGGTCATTCATATCTAAAATCCTCTCTCACGTAAGTAATAAGAATCCAATAATATTCCTACTAGGTTTTAACAGCAAGGGAATGTCAGTTGACCTTGCTTGAGGTCATCCACTTAAGCATGTACTCCCATACCACGAACTCCCGCATTCGTCCAATAAGAGACTGTTTCTATCCAAGACATAGTTCCATATAACATAGACTCAATAGATATTCACTGGTACATATATGAAGAGGTATCTGAGTTAGTATCTTTAGGTTTTAACTAACCTCTCAAAACATGCCACGACTTTGGCATTACAATAAAGGCGTTTACACATATAAATACTGCAATCAAATTAACTTCTTTCCCACTCGTAGGAATCCTTCTTCTACGATACGAATCCTAAAGGCTAACGACTCTGTAGGTCCATTCTAGGAATAACATATTCCCGCTAGACTGGTATAAGAGCGGCCTTACAATACAGCATACATTAAGAATTGGGGCGATAACTTACGTGACATTACTGCTATTGGTTTCGACCTGAAGACCAATACAGATCACTAGAATAAATGGCTTCCATAAACGTGCCATGTATACAATAATAATATATATCAATCACGGACATAAACAAGGTCCATGTTGCCCCCTCCAAATCATGACGTCAGAAACCACTCAACTAGGTTACCCGTGCGTCCCAAAGCAACTCACACTGCTTTGTGCACGTCAGTGCGCGAATCATTCGACCGCACAAATAATATAACTATATTGAGACTGGTGCAATGTGCAAAAATGAAGCAATGCAAAATTAAACACTTTAAGAATCAACACCCTTAATGTTTTCTAACACTAGTATGGTTGACTAGTGATCTTAACAGTGAGATATCATAACTAAGACCCGTGAATGCAGGTATTACGTGACAACTAAGAAAGTTAGTATATGTGTGATCCATAATTAATTAAATAGATTAAATTGAATTATAGTAATTTATATATTTCTTAATTACTAACAAATAACCAGTTACTAATATATTCTTATTTTTTTTTTTTTTTTTTTTTTTTTTTTTTTTTTTTTTTTTGCGTTCGCCCGCTAATACTCGAGGCGAAATCTCAGGTTATTATTTTATGTCTAACCTGACATTGATTTTACGTGAGTATCCCTTTATTTCTTGTACAGAGACAGGTGTCCCTCGCCATTCAGGCAAATACTCGCCGATTTCGGAGGTACCCATTGCAGCTGGGTCGGCTCAGGAGCCGCCAGTCCCTGGTCGACGACATCCTTCAAATGTCCTCGCCAGGTCTCGAGTTAATCCAGTCCAAATCCCGGTCGACGAAAAATCCTCAAATGCCGTCGCCCGGGTTTGATCCTGTATCACCCGGTCGCCAGAGCGGTGTTGTAACCACTACGCTAGCGCGGCTCCCATATATTCTAAGTAATTCCAATATAAATCATTGTCAATGTTCAGTTACAACTAGTTAGTAATCGATGAGACGATGTTCTCAATGTTCCATACACGATAAAATATATTCTCGAACACGATATGTAGTGTAATATGTTCCATAGGAATAACAAATGTATATTTGTCAATGTTGCCGTAATAATAAAATGTTATTCTAATACCACTGTTCCCGTTTTAATAAAACGTTACTACACAAGAAGTAATGTTATAATCTATAAGTAAGTATATCCTGAAAGATATATTTATACGAATACTTCAGTTATATGATCAGTCTTTATAGATGTATAATCAATGAAAATGTACACAGTTATTCATGTTATCGGTGAGGATGTTTCAACATCTGGAAGTGGTTTAGTTTCGACAAGTTCGCTTGGGCATCTCGACAAACAGTCTGCGAACACATTCTTCACTCCAGGAATAGCTCGTATTTCAAAATTGAATGGTTGAAGCGCTATAGCGTAACGCGCTGACTTCGATGATTTTACGTTTTTCGAGTTCAGTGCGGTAAGAGCTTTTTGGTCAGATTCCACCACAAAGTGTGAGCCGAGGAGGTAACGTTCCAGTTTTGTGATTGCCCACACTAACGCTAGGAGCTCTTTATCCAGAACGGAGTATTTGAGTTCGCTCTCCGTAAGTTTTCTGGACACGTACATCACCGGAAATAAGGTGCCGTTATATTCCTGCATCAAAACTGCAGCAATAGCGTAAGAAGATGCATCACTGCGAAGAATGAAAGTGAGATTTTTGTTAGGCAACCTCAAAAAAGGTTCTTTTGAAAAAAATCGTTTTATATAGTCTAACGCCGTTTGGTGATCCTGCGACCACTTTATTACATTAGATGTGCCTTTTTTCAGTAGAGACGAAAAAGGTGCAGTTATAGTAGACAAATGAGGGATGAATTTTGAATAGAACTGTATTAGTCCTAAAATAGACCTAACTTGTTTTTTTGTCTTAGGTGCTGAGATGTTTAAAATTTTAGAGACGTTACTGTCTTCTGTATACATGAAACCATGACCTATGCGGTGACCCAGAAATGAGATGTCATGAAAACCGACAAAAGCCTTTGAAGGTTTTGCTGTTAAATTATAATCCCGTAAGGTAGAAAGTAAAGCTTTTAATCCATGAATATGTTCATCCCAAGAGTCACTGAAAAGACAGATGTCATCTATATAAGTAATGACATCGGGACGATGAGACAATATGCGGCGCATCATGCGTACAAAGGTAGCTGGCGCATTCATTAATCCGAATGGCATAAAATTCCATTGAAAAAAGACCCCGTGGCGTCGAGAAAGCGGTGAATGGCTTTGCTTTAGGAGTTAGTGGCACTTGCCAATAGCCCTTTGAAAGGTCAAATTTCGAAAAGAATGTGGCATGAGATAACCTCTCCAATAAGTCGTCTAAAAGAGGTAACGGTTCCGCATCGAATTTTGTAACTTTGTTTAATTTCCTGTAATCTACGCAAAGACGTATATTGTTGTCCTTCTTCCTAATGATTACCATAGAAGAAGAATATGGTGATGAAGATGGTTCAATTATATTTAATTGAAGCATCTCATCCAATTCCTTATCAACCTTATCACGAAAGTGTAAAGGGATAGGATATGGGCGAACTCGAATAGGCGTATCGTCAGTCAGAATAATGTCATGTTGGATGACTGACGTATGACCTGGGATGTCAATGAGGACATCCTCATACGAGTGTAGAATATTAGAGACTTGCTGACGTTGATCAGCCGAAAGAGTAGATGAGATTGTAACATCATTCCATTTCTCAGTGGAATGGAGTGGTACAACTGGTATTGGTAGTTGTACATCATCGAAAGAAGATTCTTCTTCTTGGATGACTGACAAACTAGAATAGTGTTGAATAGGAGGTGTAGGATCGTCAGTTGCCTGGAACACTGACTGTAGATAATCAGGACGTGAGTAATACTCCTTCAACATGTTAATGTGGAAGGTTTTATGTTTACCATTAACATCAACGATGTAGTCGACATCGGATATTCTTGAGATGATCCTGAAAGGACCTCTCCAGGTAATTAAAAGACGATTGTTATGCGCAGGTAGTAAGACAAAAGCTTCATCACCAGGTATGAGCTGGCGAAGACGTCTATACTTGTTTGCAAATAGACGAGCTTTTTCTTTGGCTTGTTCGGATGATGCAGTAGCTAGTCTACAAGCATCTATGATTCTCTTTCTCAGAGAGATCACATACTCATAAGAGGATTGAGTTTCCTCTTCAATATTCTCGTCAACCAATAAGTCGTGGATTAACGACATCGGACCGCGTGGTTGCATGCCAAAAAACTAGCTGGAATGGAGAAAACCCCGTGGCTTGATTTTGTACTTCGCGATACGCAAACAGAGCCGCGGGTATGACCCGATCCCAGTCTTGGGGATGGTCTTGGGTCATCTTACCCAACAACTGCTTGAGTGTCCTATTGAGACGCTCAATTAACCCATTTGACATTGGATGATAAATAGAACTAAGAGATCTGTCTATACCTAATGTCTTCATAACTTGAGACATGGATTCAGAAATGAACTGAACCCCATGATCCGACAAGATTTTCCGTGGAAAACCAATGCGTGAGAAGATTAACATCAATGCCTCTGCTACACTGGCAGATGAAGTGTTCTTGAGAGGGATGGCCTCAGGCCAGCGAGTGCACATATCAATGCACGTAAGAATATGCGTATGCCCTCTAGCAGATGGAAGCATCGGACCAATAATGTCTATAGCCATTTTATCAAATGGTCTAATCGGGATGTCCGCAGCTTGAATAGGAGCCGCATGAAATGGACCCCGTACCTTAACTTCCTGACATATCAAACAAGACCGACAGTAGAGAGTGATGTCCCTATGGACGCCTGGCCAGTAGAATGCCGAAAGCACTCTGGATTTGGTACGCGAAAAACCCATATGGCCCGCACATTGCGAGTCATGCGCATGTCGTAATATACGAGATCTCATAGAGGATGGGACTAAGATCTGATAACATAAGGATGAATCCTTTTCCCGTATTACTCTAACCAAAATCCCATTTTTAAGTATAAAGTCATGTTTAGATTTTGCAAGTTTGTTGCTGGTATTCTTTTTGTTCACATAATGAAAAAAAATTTTTAATGTATCATCATTCTTTTGCAATGTTGCAAACAACTCCCGTGAAATAGGAGCATCATCATCACAAGTAGTATGAACTGTAGGTTCAATAGGTGTATCATGCGACATATTAGTAGCTTGCGCTCTAGTCACTACTGCATTTGCAGTTTGAATATGTCGCTCTTCCCATTCAGCAATTTGCTGTGGTGTACACTCTTTTATACCATGTATGCGACCAAGTATAACATCACAAATTGGATTCGGAAGGAGACATGCCTGGATCTTTCCTGAAAAAAAATGGTGTGTTAAGGTCAATAATAGCGGTGGGAAATGTTTCAATGGTGCCACCAAAAGTCACACACTTGACAACCCTGCCCGTGGCACAACTTGGGTTGATCAGCGAAGTCCGGACGCCCACAGTGCTACAACCTGAGTCAAATAGGATAGAGCATGAAATGTTATTGACAAATCCCTTGTTAAACATAAGAGAGCCCTGTCCCTGGTGTACTGACGCAGCAGTGGCCGTACAGACTGCAGGTAGACTAGGCAAGGTATGTCCGCAACGCAGCGTCGTGATCGCCTTAGGCTGGAAAAGAGTCGAGCATTCTGGACAGTCTTTCACCTGGGTACAATCAAGAGAACAAGACATAGCATTGTGAGTTTCAGCTACTTTACCCTGTTCAATGTTAGCCTGTGTATCACTTAAAGCGACATTAGAATGTCTATGTGTATTACTCAACGATCTATCTCGTCGGCGCGATCGATTGTGATTATTGTCATTAAAATTGCCACAATTGTAGTTTCTGCCTGAGTTAAAATTTGGATGAGTCCGATAATTTGTAGAATGATCGTTATGATGTTGGTTAAATGGTTTATTTCCAAAAAAATTGTCTGTTTTGTGAACCCTGAGATTTTGATCTCCAGTTTTGTTTATTATAATGTCCTTGATTATTTTTAAAATTATTGTTACCAAAATCTCGCGATCTGTGAGCTTGGTTCCAAGAAACATTAAATGGAGCAGATTGTTGAAATTGCTTCCCTTTGTAAACGTTATCATTGTTAAAATTGTAATTATTTCCCTTATTGACATACCTGTCAGTACTAAAGGAACGATTGCGTGAAAAATTGTTTTGTTGTGCTGCAAAAGCAACAGGCAATTCACTCTTAATATGTGCATTACTCAGATCCATGGTTGGGTGAGCAGTGCAAAAATTTTTTGCATGTTCTTCTAAATCTTTCATTGATAAAGGTTTCCGTTCGTGTAAAAATGCGAGAAATGTAGGATTTACAGACGATAGTACCTTATCGCGCATCAGTAAATCGAAGAGACCTTCATACGACTTTTCAATTTTGGATAATTCGATCCATCTTTCGAGGGTGAGTCGTATTTGTGACAGAAAATCACTGAAATTTCTGCTTGATTGCGGTAGCAATGTACGAAATCTTAATCGGTATTCATCTTCTGACATTTGAAATTTCTTCAGAAGTGCGGCTCTAAGAGCATTATAATCATTCTTCTCATTAATACTGGTAGTATGATAAACTGCTAAAGCATCCCCAGTAAGTAACCTGGATAAATATGTGCAATACAGTGTTTTATCCACGTTATAAGACACACAAGTGGCCTCAAACCTATCTAGGAAGAATATCACGTCATCAGACGGGGGATTAAATTTTGGTAATTTAAGGTGAATTTCCTTAAAATGATCATGTCTGGATGAAGTTTGGCTTTCAAAAGTTCTCTGAGAATTAGCTTCCTGAGTTAACCTAAGTCTCTCATATTCTGACTCTGCTAATTTCAGTTCATGCTGTCGTTTTCTATCATTCTCTTCCATCTCAAGCTGAAGTCGTAATGTATTTTGTTCAGCTATTAATCTTCTTTCTTGCATTTCTTTTTGTTTAACTTCCATTTCAGTTTTAAGTCTTTCTTCAGCCTCCTTTTGTTTCTGTTCTGCCTCTCGCTGAAATCGTTTCTCTTCTAATTCAGCGGCTAGTCTCATTTTTTTCTCCTCTTCCTCAGCCATAAATTTCCTCTTCTTTTCATCCTCCTCAGCAGTTAATCTCATTTTTTTCTCATTCTCCTCAGACTCAATCCGTTTTTGATCTGCCTCAAATTGAAGTTTTTCTAGTCTTAAAGTTTCTAACTTTCTCTGTTCGGCTTCTATTTCTTGAGCTTTCTTATATTCTGCAAGTGCAAATGCTTTTACTTCATCAGGTGCCATCTGAAGAGCTTTTGCTTGCTTAATGAAATAGTCTAAGGTAGACATTATTTAATATTATTATGTAATAATACTACTTAAAAGTGTTACTACAACTAGTGGTCTTCGTTCCTGTCCTAGAACGGTAAAATCAAGTTATATAATAGGCAATAATATTAATAATTAATAATGTAATTTATAACATGTAATGGTGTGAAAGCAATAACGTGACAGACAACAGTACAATACTGACACGACACGATAATCAAGACAAATGACTACAGTCGTAGAAATCAAATAAAATAAAAATGTGGAACTAAAATAGAATGTCGTAAAAAAATTACGATGACATCTACGATCCAATAATGCACAAGACAATTGACAACACAGTGTAAAAACATATGCTTTGTAAAAAACTGAATGATAGACAGGTTAGACGGACAATAATCACATACAAAATACATCATGAAACTAAGATACAAGTAAAAATAGCTACAAAAACAACAATTAAAACTGTGACAAAACTGCTAAACAGATACTGTTATAAGGGACAACTAGCGATCGGAACTTCGGCAAGGTTTCTAGCCTTGTACCGGAATTATCGCTCAATTGAAACTTACAAAATGAGCCCTACAGAACGTCTGACGAAGAGCCGGAATTGGCTTCGAGATGGATCTCGTTCGTCAGATCAACCTCCCTACCTCCCACGAAGAATACAACACATATAACATGTAACATGAAAAATATAAATGTGGACATAACTACATGAGGCACAGCTAAACGTAATAAAGTGTACAACGAAAACACGTTATACTCATCTCGCGTGCAGGTAAAAAATCAATGTGCCTCGTCTCCGTGGATGTACGTTTGAGGATAAATACTTCGTTCTGAGTATTAGACCACAGCTCGCAAGCAATACTGACGAAGAGGTGATTCCAAGGTAGTCAGTCACTGTACAACCTGACGTGGATGTTGATTGATGACCTTGACCCTGTCCGTAAGTTGATTGTGATTCACCAACACAGTAGATTCCAAGATGTTGTCGCCTTGAAAGTACAAATCTTCCATTCAACCGATACTTGTATAGGGTACGTTTACTTTGAAATTATTGATTTCCAGACCACACTGGCATACCATTTACTGTTGAGCGCTCTTTTCGGGTAACATGATAGCTAGTAGCAGAGGTACCAGTGTACTAGCATCTTGACGCGAATGTAGAATGAAAATTAGATGAAGAGCTATCCAACAGAACTTCAACGAGTGGAAGGCAAAATCAGGCCAACATGATCATACTCAACTCGTCGGTAAAGTTATTATAATTTATTACGTGGTACGAAAACGTTTGACAAGACGGTACAATGTTCCTTGACAGGTACGATGAACAATTTATACATAGTAGTGACAGTTCCGATAAAACGATACATCTCTGGTCATTCATATCTAAAATCCTCTCTCACGTAAGTAATAAGAATCCAATAATATTCCTACTAGGTTTTAACAGCAAGGGAATGTCCGTTGACCTTGCTTGAGGTCATCCACTTAAGCATGTACTCCCATACCACGATCTCCCGCATTCGTCCAATAAGAGACTGTTTCTATCCAAGACATAGTTCCATATAACGTAGACTCAATAGATATTCACTGGTACATATATGAAGAGGTATCTGAGTTAGTATCTTTAGGTTTTAACTAACCTCTCAAAACATGCCACGACTTTGGCATTACAATAAAGGCGTTTACACATATAAATACTGCAATCAAATTAACTTCTTTCCCACTCGTAGGAATCCTTCTTCTACGATACGAATCCTAAAGGCTAACGACTCTGTAGGTCCATTCTAGGAATAACATATTCCCGCTAGACTGGTATAAGAGCGGCCTTACAATACAGCATACATTAAGAATTGGGGCAATAACTTACGTGACATTACTGCTATTGGTTTCTGTCATGAAATATTCTAATCCACATATATAAATTATTAGGTAAATATGAAGCCTAACAAATAAAATTAATAAAGAGAAGAGCAATGGTAAAATAACAGTGCTGTCACAAAGAATGTACTCGAAATCCCCCTTGTTTTCTGCTTCGTCTGCAAATTGTAACGCTTTCACGTTGATATAAAAGCTTACTGTATTATTACCCGCCTTCTTCAATGAAACGTGTGCTGCATTTCTAAGAAAAACATTGAGACGTACTGCGTAATGACCTAAATTAATCCTAACATTAATTATACTGCGTTACCAAAACGAACGAACAGATGGACAAAAGGATAAAGAGAGAGGGGAGGGCTGAAAATCAGGAACGCATGCATCACGCGTGTAAGTCTACATGCACTAATTTTTTTTTTCAGACGGACAGTGATAAAATACACTACCCTTTCCCAGAGTTAGGTTTATAAATCATAAAAAACTCTTATTAGAAAAGATAACATTAGATGGGTTTACGGTTGAGAACATAACAGTACCCAGACAGCACATCTTCGAAACAGGAGGTAGAAGAAATTGCATATTTTGAATGCAGCCACGTAGCTCCTTTAAATTTGTATTTTTGGGTTCCTTAGGGCTTGCTGACAAATAATATGTAAAACGTTACGCAAATAGTCCAGGAATTAATAAATTATACCCAAAATAAAATATTGGGGGTGCCTGACAGCATAAAATCATTTCTGCTCATAAGATTTTTTTTTAACGTGTTTGAAAAAAATTTACGTTACAGAAATAGCCTACCATGTAAACTCCAAATTGATTGGAGCGCAACAAATGAAAGCCTAACCACGATTGGTCGGGCTATAAATACTATCTTGGTTGTTAGGGGAAACGGGGAAAGGTAACATTTTTTCAAACACTTGTCGAAACGGGGCTCATTGGTCAGACTCGCTGATATACACACTTGGGAGCGTTAGTTCGAAACCACTTGTTTAAAAATAGCTTGATAAAGCATCAGTGCGTTGAAGCCAGCATATATTTTGCTAAATAAAAGCCTGGAAGATAAGCAGATGGGAATTTGTGCCAGTTTGTGCCAGAATTCATTGCTAATCAACGTATCTGTGTTTATTCGTATGAATTGTGGTAAGCTTGAACCATTCAATATCTTTTAATGAAAATTGAATGTGAATTGTTGATTTATGCCTGTATATATATGTGTAGTTCAGTGGCCAACGTGAGGTAAAGCCTGTAATGCTCCAGCCTGAACAGAGGGTGTCGGAGAGAAGTAAAACGGCATGGAATGGCCAAACAGTACACTGACACCTGGATGATTGACTAGAAAGAAATAATGCTGGAAGTGCAGAGGCGTAGTAACCATTAAGAAGGGTAATACTGGAATAAAGTATTTCAAATGAAGCTGACAGTTGGCCTAATGCTCTGAACTCAATGTTTGTGCTGTGTTGTGATCAATGTAACAAGAGAGTTTAAGTTAGTTATGAAGTAGAAGGTACATCCTTCTTGATTTCAGGGACAGTGGTCTTGATGGTACTGAGCAGCACCTGGTCAGAGCTTTGCTGAATCCAGTGTCGGACAGCATACTCCTTGGTCCTTTTAGCTATCAGTGAGGTGTCTCCAGAGCCCAGAGGAGAATTCGAGCAGAGGAGTCCTTTCCTGCCGCCATCACGCCAGATAAGCTAACTTGGCCAGCTGAGCTCAACATTATATCCCCTCATCTTGAACTGACTTTGTAAAATTAACATTAAGAGGGGAATTTACTTGTCTTAAAATCAGGAACTGTGAACATCTCCAATACTAGTCCCTAAAGACAAACTATTGAAGTCATGATGACAAATACCAACAGAGCTTGAACAAAACAAAACCAGTATTACCTCATTTTACTACTACACAACTGACACACATAGAACATTTGTAATAATATATGTCACTACAATATTCATATTAAATACATTCTGTACATAACTTGTAATTTAAATTGATTGTGATTCCTGGTTCCCTTGTAGTTGAATCAGGACACATATTCATTCATGCCAGTAATGAATACATATTGTTATTTGAAAGTTTATCAGTGACTCTTTTAAGATATCTTTGTAGAGTGTTATATGTATGTGAGTGTCACAGTGTTGTCAAGAGTAGTGGATTAAATTAAATTGTTTATCTGTCTGTTGTTGTGACTTACACTTCACCATACTCATACCCTAGACACATAACGTAGCATCACACTATTCCAGAATAATTCTGACTGAGATATATAGATATGTGGTAGCAAGTAAGGTTATCTATAATACACTACTCTTAATAGATATAGATACCTTCACAGCTGATCTCAGTCAGTACACTAAGTTCCCTATAAGTATTTATAACATCCCACTTCACCACATATATTGGGGGCTCGTCCGGGATTTTGAATCTTTAACTATTAAAAATATTGGGGGTAATTCACTTCAGGGAATATAAGAATTAAAAGGTATCCTTGGGTGGAATTAAATAAGGTTGAGCTCACGGTGCCTGTGTTGTCCATTAGATATATAGTTAGAAATTGAATTGTTGGGTAGACATTATAAAAATTTACCTGACAGACAATGGCGGACCTGGCCAAATTTCGATCTGCTGCGGTTCAGACTGCAAAAGAGTTAGGATTAGATGGGCAAGTTATGGTTGCCTATGTCACAACGGAATGTGACAAATTTATTGAACGCGAAGAAAGAAGATTAGAAAAAGAAGCCGAAAGAAGGTTAGAGGCTGAAAGGGAAATTAAGAAGTTACAATTTGAAGCTGAGGCTGAGACTAAGAGGTTGCAAGCTGAGGCTGAGACTAAGAGGTTGCAGATTGAGGCTGACAAAGAGGCTAAGAAATTAGCTGCAGAAAGAGAAGACAAAAGATTAGCTGCAGAAAGAGAAGAGAAGAAATTAGCTGCAGAAAGAGAAGAGAAGAGATTAGCTGCAGAGAGGGAAGCAGAAAAGGAGGAGAAGAGATTACAAAGGGAACATGAGTTACGACTAAGGGAGTTTGAGTTTCAAGGCCATGCTCCTGAAAATGGTGCCAGTCCCTTTGCCTCTGATGCTACGGTTACTCAGGGAGCCTCGACCTCAGCTATGAACTTTCATTTAGATCATTTTGTTGAGAAAGACGATGATATTGAGAGCTATATAAATAGGTACGAACTATTAGCTACCACGTATGGGTTAGAGAGAGAAAGGTGGAGCTTAAAGTTATCTCAGGGACTTCGTGGGGCAGCTTATGAAGTTTTTGCAAAAATGAGCAGAGGTGATCAGGAAAATTATGACATGCTAAAGCAGGCTCTTTTGTTAAGGTATGAAAAGAATGCAGAGTTTTACAGGAAAAAATTTAGGAATGCTAAACTACTGTCAGGTGAAACCTATCACCAGTTCTCTGCACGAATCGAGACATACTTGGAGAAATGGACTTCTCTGGGGAAAACCCAAGATCTTAAGGAAATGGTCCTTATAGAGCAACTAAGAGAGTCCATGGCTCCAGACCTGAGAAAATTTCTCATGGAACAAGGTGCAGAGAGGCTGGGTGAGTTGCTAAATGTTGCTGAAAGGTATCAAGCAGCTCAAGCAGAGGTAACAGGTAATAAAAAGAAACAGGTGGATAACTTTAGGGCACCACAGAACTTTAATAAATTTGATCCTAGGGATCAAAATAAAGGTAAGCACCAATTTGATAGGCCACGGTATGACAATAAAAATAAATTCCCACAATTCGATGAAAGGAAATATGATGAAAGAAAATCTTTCAACCAAGGAAAAAGGTGGTGTAAAAATTGTCAGATGGACAATCATGACACTGACCGTTGCAGAAGGAAACCTGTGTATATGGCAACCCTTCAGGTCAGGTCGACCTCAAGACAGGAGGAGGATATTATGTTAGATACCACTCCAGAAGAGATGAGGAAGGCACAGGCTGGGGATAAAACACTCAAGCCTTGTTTCAGAAAATTGTCAACTTGTCATACAACTCCAGGCAAGGGAGATTTTTACATGAAAAACAAGTTGATGTATAGGAAGGCCGGAACTAGATCCCATGGTCACGGACAGCTGGTTCTTCCAAAAAGATATAGGGCAGACTTAATAAGGAGCTTACATGTGAAACCAGATGGGGACCATGAGAAGATAGGTACCATCATTCAAAAGGTGGCTCACAATTATTATTGGCCCAAAGCAAGATGGGACATTGAAAATTTTGTAGAAAGGTGTAGCATAGCACATGAGGGAACACCCACAAGTGGGAACATGGATCAGGACCTGGACACGCCCCGGGGCAAAATTAGGCCTGACAATAAAAAGAAATATAGATTTGATAAAGTGGACCAAATGGAATGGGAAGCCCCTTTTCACGGACAAGCTTCACTTAACTGTGTTACAATGGCCACTATGCGGAGAGTGCAAAAAGATGTCTTACCCCAGGATAAGCCGAAAATCCCTCAATCGGACTTAAACAAACTGGAGGAAGAAGATGTAGAGAGGAAATCTCTCATCAAGAATTTTAAGTGGGGAGAAAGCCCCAAAAGAATTGGTAGCGGTCGTTTTGTGAATGATAATTCTGGGAAGAAAAATCATCACTATAAAGCTTCGAGTGGAAGAGACCATACCGGTGCATGGACAAATAGGTCCACACAATTAAAGGTCCATATGTAGCTATGTTAAGAACGTGGACTGATGAAAAGGCAGAGGAAAACATTACATCTTCATACCAGTATGTGAATGAGCTGACCACTCGGTTAAAAACTGGCTGGAAACTTGCCAATGAAAATTTGAAACAAGCCAGGAAGAAACATGCTGCCTATTATAACAGGAAGGCGAAAGACAGAAATTTGGCTGTGGGAGAGAAAGTACTGCTTCTTTTGCCCGGGAGTCAGAATAAGTTACAAATTGGATGGCAGGGTCCATATACAGTTCTAGCGAAGGTGTCTAGAACAAATTATAAGATAGATAAGAAGGGGAAAGAAAAAATCTATCATGTGAATCTCCTGAAGAAATATTTGGAAAGAGAACATCAGGAAGAGACACACTTGTTGACCTTGTCCATCGCCATGGAGATGAAAAAGGAACCACTTTCATCATTTGAATATCCATTACACCCCTGTGAGACAGCAGCACAGGTGAAAATCAGTACACATTTAACGAAAACTCAGAAAGAGAGAGTGCAACAGGTTCTAAATAATCATGCAGAGGTGTTAACAGACCGACCAGGGCATACAAACCTATTGGAATATGATATGAAACTAATAGACTCCACACCTGTCTGTATGAAACCATATTCGATCCCGTTTGCTAAGGAGAAAGCTTTGAAGGAAGAGATAGACTATCTGTTGAAGGAAGGAATTATTTCGCACAGTGAGTCTTCGTATAGTTCCGGGGTGGTACTCTTAAGGAAGCCCTCTGGAGAACATAGACTCTGTATAGATTACAGGAGACTGAATGCTATTACAGAAGGACAGGTGGATCCATTGCCGGATACAAATCAGATGTTTGCCAGACTAAATAAAGCTAAATATTTCTCAAAAGTGGATCTGAGTAAAGGATACTATCAGATTCCAGTAAAGCCTGAGGTTAGACCATACCTAGCTTTTAGTACCTCAGAAGGACACTATGAGTTTAATAGATTGCCATTTGGATTGAAGAATGCGCCTAGTGTCTTCTCTAGAATGATGAGAAAATTATTGGATCCTTTGAATAATCCCTGTATAACAAATTTTATGGATGATATCCTTATAGCAACAGAAACATTTGAGGAACACATTGACTCTCTGAACATGCTGTTTACTCGACTTAGGGAGGCAAATTTAACAGCCCGACCAACCAAATGTTGCGTTGGATGTAAAGAATTGGAATTTTTGGGACACACAGTTTATCAGGGAAACATGACCCCTGACCCAAAGAATTTAGAGAAACTACAGAAAGCCCCGAGACCACAAACCAAGAAGGACGTGAGATCCTTTGTCTCCTTATGTGGTTTCTACCAGAAGTATATCAAAAACTTTAATTCCATATGTGCACCGTTAACTGAATTGACACGTAAAGGACTTCCAGATCGCATTACATGGACACCACAATGTGAAATGACTTACCAAGAATTGAAGGAAAAGCTCACAAGTAAACCCATTTTGAAATTACCTGACTTAAGTCAAGAATTCATAGTAAGGACGGATGCAAGTAATATTGGGTTAGGTGCAACTCTACTGCAGAAATCAGATGCATTGGATGGGGAATTAAGCCCAGTGGCATATGCTAGCAGAAAGTTGAATAAAGCTGAAATCAACTACTCAACTAGCGAAAAAGAATGTCTTGCAGTAATATGGGCAATAAAGAAATTCAATATTTATCTATATGGGAAGGCATTTAAGTTGCAAACAGATCACAAACCTTTATCGTTTTTAGCACAGGCTAAGCATGAGAACTCTAGGTTACTCCGATGGTCTTTGCTTCTGGCTCCATATAATTTTAGCATTGAGTATATATCTGGAAAAACCAATTTGGGAGCGGATTTTTTTAAGCCGCCATCCGTGTGATGAGAATCACCGTAAACCCCAGAAATAATAATAAATTTCTCTATGTGTATATAGAATAAAGGACTGACATATAATGTCTGTTTTAAGAGGGGAGGTGTCATGAAATATTCTAATCCACATATATAAATTATTAGGTAAATATGAAGCCTAACAAATAAAATTAATAAAGAGAAGAGCAATGGTAAAATAACAGTGCTGTCACAAAGAATGTCCTCGAAATCCCCCTTGTTTTCTGCTTCGTCTGCAAATTGTAACGCTTTCACGTTGATATAAAAGCTTACTGTATTATTACCCGCCTTCTTCAATGAAACGTGTGCTGCATTTCTAAGAAAAACATTGAGACGTACTGCGTAATGACCTAAATTAATCCTAACATTAATTATACTGCGTTACCAAAACGAACGAACAGATGGACAAAAGGATAAAGAGAGAGGGGAGGGCTGAAAATCAGGAACGCATGCATCACGCGTGTAAGTCTACATGCACTAATTTTTTTTCAGACGGACAGTGATAAAATACACTACCCTTTCCCAGAGTTAGGTTTATAAATCATAAAAAACTCTTATTAGAAAAGATAACATTAGATGGGTTTACGGTTGAGAACATAACAGTACCCAGACAGCACATCTTCGAAACAGGAGGTAGAAGAAATTGCATATTTTGAATGCAGCCACGTAGCTCCTTTAAATTTGTATTTTTGGGTTCCTTAGGGCTTGCTGACAAATAATATGTAAAACGTTACGCAAATAGTCCAGGAATTAATAAATTATACCCAAAATAAAATATTGGGGGTGCCTGACAGCATAAAATCATTTCTGCTCATAAGATTTTTTTTTAACGTGTTTGAAAAATTTACGTTACAGAAATAGCCTACCATGTAAACTCCAAATTGATTGGAGCGCAACAAATGAAAGCCTAACCACGATTGGTCGGGCTATAAATACTATCTTGGTTGTTAGGGGAAACGGGGAAAGGTAACATTTTTTCAAACACTTGTCGAAACGGGGCTCATTGGTCAGACTCGCTGATATACACACTTGGGAGCGTTAGTTCGAAACCACTTGTTTAAAATAGCTTGATAAAGCATCAGTGCGTTGAAGCCAGCATATATTTTGCTAAATAAAAGCCTGGAAGATAAGCAGATGGGAATTTGTGCCAGTTTGTGCCAGAATTCATTGCTAATCAACGTATCTGTGTTTATTCGTATGAATTGTGGTAAGCTTGAACCATTCAATATCTTTTAATGAAAATTGAATGTGAATTGTTGATTTATGCCTGTATATATATATATGTGTAGTTCAGTGGCCAACGTGAGGTAAAGCCTGTAATGCTCCAGCCTGAACAGAGGGTGTCGGAGAGAAGTAAAACGGCATGGAATGGCCAAACAGTACACTGACACCTGGATGATTGACTAGAAAGAAATAATGCTGGAAGTGCAGAGGCGTAGTAACCATTAAGAAGGGTAATACTGGAATAAAGTATTTCAAATGAAGCTGACAGTTGGCCTAATGCTCTGAACTCAATGTTTGTGCTGTGTTGTGATCAATGTAACAAGAGAGTTTAAGTTAGTTATGAAGTAGAAGGTACATCCTTCTTGATTTCAGGGACAGTGGTCTTGATGGTACTGAGCAGCACCTGGTCAGAGCTTTGCTGAATCCAGTGTCGGACAGCATACTCCTTGGTCCTTTTAGCTATCAGTGAGGTGTCTCCAGAGCCCAGAGGAGAATTCGAGCAGAGGAGTCCTTTCCTGCCGCCATCACGCCAGATAAGCTAACTTGGCCAGCTGAGCTCAACATTATATCCCCTCATCTTGAACTCACTTTGTAAAATTAACATTAAGAGGGGAATTTACTTGTCTTAAAATCAGGAACTGTGAACATCTCCAATACTAGTCCCTAAAGACAAACTATTGAAGTCATGATGACAAATACCAACAGAGCTTGAACAAAACAAAACCAGTATTACCTCATTTTACTACTACACAACTGACACACATAGAACATTTGTAATAATATATGTCACTACAATATTCATATTAAATACATTCTGTACATAACTTGTAATTTAAATTGATTGTGATTCCTAGTTCCCTTGTAGTTGAATCAGGACACATATTCATTCATGCCAGTAATGAATACATATTGTTATTTGAAAGTTTATCAGTGACTCTTTTAAGATATCTTTGTAGAGTGTTATATGTATGTGAGTGTCACAGTGTTGTCAAGAGTAGTGGATTAAATTAAATTGTTTATCTGTCTGTTGTTGTGACTTACACTTCACCATACTCATACCCTAGACACATAACGTAGCATCACACTATTCCAGAATAATTCTGACTGAGATATATAGATATGTGGTAGCAAGTAAGGTTATCTATAATACACTACTCTTAATAGATATAGATACCTTCACAGCTGATCTCAGTCAGTACACTAAGTTCCCTATAAGTATTTATAACATCCCACTTCACCACAGTTTCGACCTGAAGACCAATACAGATCACTAGAATAAATGGCTTCCATAAACGTGCCATGTATACAATAATAATATATGTCAATCACGGACATAAACAAGGTCCATGTTGCCCCCTCCAAATCATGACGTCAGAAACCACTCAACTAGGTTACCCGTGCGTCCCAAAGCAACTCACACTGCTTTGTGCACGTCAGTGCGCGAATCATTCGACCGCACAAATAATATAACTATATTGAGACTGGTGCATACATTTGGCAGGACCGAAGACTACCCCCTTAGGTAATAAATGTACGTAACAGCTCCCTTATTATCTCCCCTTAAAAAAAATTAATTCTATTAATTTTTTTTTAACTTAGTACCCGGGAGAGGTGAGTCAAAACTACAACAAGATATATGAAATGCATAAAGTTATACCATATTAAGAAAAGAATATTAAACGAAATCAATATAACTAAATGATAGTATGCATTAAAGCACACATCCACCATCGACCTACTTTGGAACGATGTGGTAATATTCGAAGTAAAAGAAGTTGACAATGAAAATGAAAAAACCATAAAAAAAAAAGATGATAATAAAATTCAACTAAGTTTTCTAAAAAAAAAAATTCGAAACATATGATTTCAAAAATAAAAATGAACAGCAACACTGATGATAATCAATGACAAGAGAATCAATAAAACAGAAAAATTGAAAATACAATGTGCAAAAATGAAGCAATGCAAAATTAAACACTTTAAGAATCAACACCCTTAATGTTTTCTAACACTAGTATGGTTGACTAGTGATCTTAACAGTGAGATATCATAACTAAGACCCGTGAATGCAGGTATTACGTGACAACTAAGAAAGTTAGTATATGTGTGATCCATAATTAATTAAATAGATTAAATTGAATTATAGTAATTTATATATTTCTTAATTACTAACAAATAACCAGTTACTAATATATTCTAAGTAATTCCAGTATCACTCATTGTCAATGTTCAGTTACAACTAGTTAGTAATCGATGAGACGATGTTCTCAATGTTCCATACACGATAAAATATATTCTCGAACACGATATGTAGTGTAATATGTTCCATAGGAATAACAAATGTATATTTGTCAATGTTGCCGTAAAATAAAATGTTATTCTAATACCACTGTTCCCGTTTTAATAAAACGTTACTACACAAGAAGTAATGTTATAATCTATAAGTAAGTATATCCTGAAAGATATATTTATACGAATACTTCAGTTATATGATCAGTCTTTATAGATGTATAATCATTGAAAATGTACACAGTTATTCATGTTATCGGTGAGGATGTTTCAACATCTGGAAGTGGTTTAGTTTCGACAAGTTCGCTTGGGCATCTCGACAAACAGTCTGCGAACACATTCTTCACTCCAGGAATAGCTCGTATTTCAAAATTGAATGGTTGAAGCGCTATAGCGTAACGCGCTGACTTCGATGATTTTACGTTTTTCGAGTTCAGTGCGGTAAGAGCTTTTTGATCAGATTCCACCACAAAGTGTGAACCAAGGAGGTAACGTTCCAGTTTTGTGATTGCCCACACCAACGCTAGGAGCTCTTTATCCAGAACGGAGTATTTGAGTTCGCTCTCCGTAAGTTTTCTGGACACGTACATCACCGGAAATAAGGTGCCGTTATATTCCTGCATCAAAACTGCAGCAATAGCGTAAGAAGAAGATGCATCACTGCGAAGGATGAAAGTGAGATTTTTGTTAGGCAACCTCAAAAAAGGTTCTTTTGAAAAAAATCGTTTTATATAGTCTAACGCCGTTTGGTGATCCTGCGACCACTTTATTACATTAGATGTGCCTTTTTTCAGTAGAGACGAAAAAGGTGCAGTTATAGTAGACAAATGAGGGATGAATTTTGAATAGAACTGTATTAGTCCTAAAATAGACCTAACTTGTTTTTTTGTCTTAGGTGCTGAGATGTTTAAAATTTTAGAGACGTTACTGTCTTCTGTATACATGAAACCATGACCTATGCGGTGACCCAGAAATGAGATGTCATGAAAACCGACAAAAGCCTTTGAAGGTTTTGCTGTTAAATTATAATCCCGTAAGGTAGAAAGTAAAGCTTTTAATCCATGAATATGTTCATCCCAAGAGTCACTGAAAAGACAGATGTCATCTATATAAGTAATGACATCGGGACGATGAGACAATATGCGGCGCATCATGCGTACAAAGGTAGCTGGCGCATTCATTAATCCGAATGGCATAAAATTCCATTGAAAAAAGACCCCGTGGCGTCGAGAAAGCGGTGAATGGCTTTGCTTTAGGAGTTAGTGGCACTTGCCAATAGCCCTTTGAAAGGTCAAATTTCGAAAAGAATGTGGCATGAGATAACCTCTCCAATAAGTCGTCTAAAAGAGGTAACGGTTCCGCATCGAATTTTGTAACTTTGTTTAATTTCCTGTAATCTACGCAAAGACGTATATTGTTGTCCTTCTTCCTAATGATTACCATAGAAGAAGAATATGGTGATGAAGATGGTTCAATTATATTTAATTGAAGCATCTCATCCAATTCCTTATCAACCTTATCACGAAAGTGTAAAGGGATAGGATATGGGCGAACTCGAATAGGCGTATCGTCAGTCAGAATAATGTCATGTTGGATGACTGACGTATGACCTGGGATGTCAGTGAGGACATCCTCATACGAGTGTAGAATATTAGAGACTTGCTGACGTTGATCAGCCGAAAGAGTAGATGAGATTGTAACATCATTCCATTTCTCAGTGGAATGGAGTGGTACAACTGGTATTGGTAGTTGTACATCATCGAAAGAAGATTCTTCTTCTTGGATGACTGACAAACTAGAATAGTGTTGAATAGGAGGTGTAGGATCGTCAGTTGCCTGGAACACTGACTGTAGATAATCAGGACGTGAGTAATACTCCTTCAACATGTTAATGTGGAAGGTTTTATGTTTACCATTAACATCAACGATGTAGTCGACATCGGATATTCTTGAGATGATCCTGAAAGGACCTCTCCAGGTAATTAAAAGACGATTGTTATGCGCAGGTAGTAAGACAAAAGCTTCATCACCAGGTATGAGCTGGCGAAGACGTCTATACTTGTTTGCAAATAGACGAGCTTTTTCTTTGGCTTGTTCGGATGATGCAGTAGCTAGTCTACAAGCATCTATGATTCTCTTTCTCAGAGAGATCACATACTCATAAGAGGATTGAGTTTCCTCTTCAATATTCTCGTCAACCAATAAGTCGTGGATTAACGACATCGGACCGCGTGGTTGCATGCCAAAAACTAGCTGGAATGGAGAAAACCCCGTGGCTTGATTTTGTACTTCGCGATACGCAAACAGAGCCGCGGGTATGACCCGATCCCAGTCTTGGGGATGGTCTTGGGTCATCTTACCCAACAACTGCTTGAGTGTCCTATTGAGACGCTCAATTAACCCATTTGACATTGGATGATAAATAGAACTAAGAGATCTGTCTATACCTAATGTCTTCATAACTTGAGACATGGATTCAGAAATGAACTGAACCCCATGATCCGACAAGATTTTCCGTGGAAAACCAATGCGTGAGAAGATTAACATCAATGCCTCTGCTACACTGGCAGATGAAGTGTTCTTGAGAGGGATGGCCTCAGGCCAGCGAGTGCACATATCAATGCACGTAAGAATATGCGTATGCCCTCTAGCAGATGGAAGCATCGGACCAATAATGTCTATAGCCATTTTATCAAATGGTCTAATCGGGATGTCCGCAGCTTGAATAGGAGCCGCATGAAATGGACCCCGTACCTTAACTTCCTGACATATCAAACAAGACCGACAGTAGAGAGTGATGTCCCTATGGACGCCTGGCCAGTAGAATGCCGAAAGCACTCTGGATTTGGTACGCGAAAAACCCATATGGCCCGCACATTGCGAGTCATGCGCATGTCGTAATATACGAGATCTCATAGAGGATGGGACTAAGATCTGATAACATAAGGATGAATCCTTTTCCCGTATTACTCTAACCAAAATCCCATTTTTAAGTATAAAGTCATGTTTAGATTTTGCAAGTTTGTTGCTGGTATTCTTTTTGTTCACATAATGAAAAAAATTTTTTTAATGTATCATCATTCTTTTGCAATGTTGCAAACAACTCCCGTGAAATAGGAGCATCATCATCACAAGTAGTATGAACTGTAGGTTCAATAGGTGTATCATGCGACATATTAGTAGCTTGCGCTCTAGTCACTACTGCATTTGCAGTTTGAATATGTCGCTCTTCCCATTCAGCAATTTGCTGTGGTGTACACTCTTTTATACCATGTATGCGACCAAGTATAACATCACAAATTGGATTCGGAAGGAGACATGCCTGGATCTTTCCTGAAAAAAAATGGTGTGTTAAGGTCAATAATAGCGGTGGGAAATGTTTCAATGGTGCCACCAAAAGTCACACACTTGACAACCCTGCCCGTGGCACAACTTGGGTTGATCAGCGAAGTCCGGACGCCCACAGTGCTACAACCTGAGTCAAATAGGATAGAGCATGAAATGTTATTGACAAATCCCTTGTTAAACATAAGAGAGCCCTGTCCCTGGTGTACTGACGCAGCAGTGGCCGTACAGACTGCAGGTAGACTAGGCAAGGTATGTCCGCAACGCAGCGTCGTGATCGCCTTAGGCTGGAAAAGAGTCGAGCATTCTGGACAGTCTTTCACCTGGGTACAATCAAGAGAACAAGACATAGCATTGTGAGTTTCAGCTACTTTACCCTGTTCAATGTTAGCCTGTGTATCACTTAAAGCGACATTAGAATGTCTATGTGTATTACTCAACGATCTATCTCGTCGGCGCGATCGATTGTGATTATTGTCATTAAAATTGCCACAATTGTAGTTTCTGCCTGAGTTAAAATTTGGATGAGTCCGATAATTTGTAGAATGATCGTTATGATGTTGGTTAAATGGTTTATTTCCAAAAAATTGTCTGTTTTGTGAACCCTGAGATTTTGATCTCCAGTTTTGTTTATTATAATGTCCTTGATTATTTTTAAAATTATTGTTACCAAAATCTCGCGATCTGTGAGCTTGGTTCCAAGAAACATTAAATGGAGCAGATTGTTGAAATTGCTTCCCTTTGTAAAAGTTATCATTGTTAAAATTGTAATTATTTCCCTTATTGACATACCTGTCAGTACTAAAGGAACGATTGCGTGAAAAATTGTTTTGTTGTGCTGCAAAAGCAACAGGCAATTCACTCTTAATATGTGCATTACTCAGATCCATGGTTGGGTGAGCAGTGCAAAAATTTTTTGCATGTTCTTCTAAATCTTTCATTGATAAAGGTTTCCGTTCGTGTAAAAATGCGAGAAATGTAGGATTTACAGACGATAGTACCTTATCGCGCATCAGTAAATCGAAGAGACCTTCATACGACTTTTCAATTTTGGATAATTCGATCCATCTTTCGAGGGTGAGTCGTATTTGTGACAGAAAATCACTGAAATTTCTGCTTGATTGCGGTAGCAATGTACGAAATCTTAATCGGTATTCATCTTCTGACATTTGAAATTTCTTCAGAAGTGCGGCTCTAAGAGCATTATAATCATTCTTCTCATTAATACTGGTAGTATGATAAACTGCTAAAGCATCCCCAGTAAGTAACCTGGATAAATATGTGCAATACAGTGTTTTATCCACGTTATAAGACACACAAGTGGCCTCAAACCTATCTAGGAAGAATATCACGTCATCAGACGGGGGATTAAATTTTGGTAATTTAAGGTGAATTTCCTTAAAATGGTCATGTCTGGATGAAGTTTGGCTTTCAAAAGTTCTCTGAGAATTAGCTTCCTGAGTTAACCTAAGTCTCTCATATTCTGACTCTGCTAATTTCAGTTCATGCTGTCGTTTTCTATCATTCTCTTCCATCTCAAGCTGAAGTCGTAATGTATTTTGTTCAGCTATTAATCTTCTTTCTTGCATTTCTTTTTGTTTAACTTCCATTTCAATTTTAAGTCTTTCTTCAGCCTCCTTTTGTTTCTGTTCTGCCTCTCGCTGAAATCGTTTCTCTTCTAATTCAGCGGCTAGTCTCATTTTTTTCTCCTCTTCCTCAGCCATAAATTTTCCTCTTCTTTTCATCCTCCTCAGCAGTTAATCTCATTTTTTTCTCATTCTCCTCAGACTTAATCAATTCCCTCAGTTTTTTTGATCTGCCTCAAATTGAAGTTTTTCTAGTCTTAAAGTTTCTAACTTTCTCTGTTCGGCTTCTATTTCTTGAGCTTTCTTATATTCTGCAAGTGCAAATGCTTTTACTTCATCAGGAGCCATCTGAAGAGCTTTTGCTTGCTTAATGAAATAGTCTAAGGTAGACATTATTTAATATTATTATGTAAATACTACTTAAAAGTGTTACTACAAACTAGTGGTCTTCGTTCCTGTCCTAGAACGGTAAAATCAAGTTATATAATAGGCAATAATATTAATAATTAATAATGTAATTTATAACATGTAATGGTGTGAAAGCAATAACGTGACAGACAACAGTACAATACTGACACGACACGATAATCAAGACAAATGACTACAGTCGTAGAAATCAAATAAAATAAAAATGTGGAACTAAAATAGAATGTCGTAAAAAATTACGATGACATCTACGATCCAATAATGCACAAGACAATTGACAACACAGTGTAAAAACATATGCTTTGTAAAAAACTGAATGATAGACAGGTTAGACGGACAATAATCACATACAAAATACATCATGAAACTAAGATACAAGTAAAAATAGCTACGAAAACAACAATTAAAAACGTGACGAAACAGCTAAACAGATACTGTTATAAGGGACAACTAGCGATCGGAACTTCGGCAAGGTTTCTAGCCTTGTACCGGAATTATCGCTCAATTGAAACTTACAAAATGAGCCCTACAGAACGTCTGACGAAGAGCCCGAATTGGCTTCGAGATGGATCTCGTTCGTCAGATCAACCTCCCTACCTCCCACGAAGAATACAACACATATAACATGTAACATGAAAAATATAAATGTGGACATAACTACATGAGGCACAGCTAAACGTAATAAAGTGTACAACGAAAACACGTTATACTCATCTCGCGTGCAGGTAAAAAATCAATGTGCCTCGTCTCCGTGGATGTACGTTTGAGGATAAATACTTCGTTCTGAGTATTAGACCACAGCTCGCAAGCAATACTGACGAAGAGGTGATTCCAAGGTAGTCAGTCACTGTACAACCTGACGTGGATGTTGATTGATGACCTTGACCCTGTCCGTAAGTTGATTGTGATTCACCAACACAGTAGATTCCAAGATGTTGTCGCCTTGAAAGTACAAATCTTCCATTCAACCGATACTTGTATAGGGTACGTTTACTTTGAAATTATTGATTTCCAGACCACACTGGCATACCATTTACTGTTGAGCGCTCTTTTCGGGTAACATGATAGCTAGTAGCAGAGGTACCAGTGTACTAGCATCTTGACGCGAATGTAGAATGAAAATTAGATGAAGAGCTATCCAACAGAACTTCAACGAGTGGAAGGCAAAATCAGGCCAACATGATCATACTCAACTCGTCGGTAAAGTTATTATAATTTATTACGTGGTACGAAAACGTTTGACAAGACGGTACAATGTTCCTTGACAGGTACGATGAACAATTTATACATAGTAGTGACAGTTCCGATAAAACGATACATCTCTGGTCATTCATATCTAAAATCCTCTCTCACGTAAGTAATAAGAATCCAATAATATTCCTACTAGGTTTTAACAGCAAGGGAATGTCCGTTGACCTTGCTTGAGGTCATCCACTTAAGCATGTACTCCCATACCACGAACTCCCGCATTCGTCCAATAAGAGACTGTTTCTATCCAAGACATAGTTCCATATAACGTAGACTCAATAGATATTCACTGGTACATATATGAAGAGGTATCTGAGTTAGTATCTTTAGGTTTTAACTAACCTCTCAAAAATCATGCCACGACTTTGGCATTACAATAAAGGCGTTTACACATATAAATACTGCAATCAAATTAACTTCTTTCCCACTCGTAGGAATCCTTCTTCTACGATACGAATCCTAAAGGCTAACGACTCTGTAGGTCCATTCTAGGAATAACATATTCCCGCTAGACTGGTATAAGAGCGGCCTTACAATACAGCATACATTAAGAATTGGGGCGATAACTTACGTGACATTACTGCTATTGGTTTCGACCTGAAGACCAATACAGATCACTAGAATAAATGGCTTCCATAAACGTGCCATGTATACAATAATAATATATATCAATCACGGACATAAACAAGGTCCATGTTGCCCCCTCCAAATCATGACGTCAGAAACTACTCAACTAGGTTACCCGTGCGTCCCAAAGCAACTCACACTGCTTTGTGCACGTCAGTGCGCGAATCATTCGACCGCACAAATAATATAACTATATTGAGACTGGTGCGTACATTTGGCAGGACCGAAGACTACCCCCTTGGGTAATAAATGTACGTAACAATAACATATAGTGGATAAGGGTTGGCCGACGCAATAGCTAAAGGTTTAATAAAGTTTATTATAAATAGAAAATCACAACATAAATCATATGCATCAAGAGATCATGGTTTACAGACAAAAATGAAAATTAATCAAATAGGTTCTCCCCCTCTGGTAAAGGAAAAGAAAGGAAGATCCCAACATAGGTTAATTAACCCAAAAGATCAAAGGTTAACAATAAGTTATGAAATAGTCAGTATGGGAAAAGAATAGGTTCCTAATGTAAACTATCCCGTGACTAATCAGATTATTGAGATAAAAAAAAAGAAAGAAGAAACCATATAAGTATATGATGTTAACAAAAGACATAAGTTTCTTTCTCTGTTCATTCAATTCACATACACGCAGTGGCCACTTTCAGATGCACTTACCCCATTAGTTGTCGCAGGCTTTCCAAGGAAATACACTAATAAGCAATATATATATATATATATATATATATATTTAGTGTCAAATTTAAGTTTGCCAAATCCAGCCCCAGACTCTCCGTAGTTGCTGACTGCAAATTTCACAGGAGTCGCTAGAGTCGGTGTTAAATTTGTACTGGATACAATAAGTTGTCTATGCCTTCAGTTGGTTGGAGTAAGGTCCATTCGTGGTGATCGCCGATGTAGAATAAATAGAAAAAATACAGTTCCTAGTTTGTTTAGCCTCAGGTGGCGGAAACGCTAGGTGTAAGTTACACAAATGTTGCTGACAATATATTGCCACAGTTGGCTGATGATATATATATATATATATATATATATATATATATATATATATATATATATATATATATATATATATATATATATATATATATATATATATATATATATATATAAGTAAATCTGGTAATAGTTCTGGCCCAGTTAATATTATAATTCAATGGTTCTATTCTGGTTTCTCTCAAGGAAAATGAGAAAAATTGGACCACACAGGTCACAGCAAATTTCATCAATATTAAATATTCTTGGATGCTTATAATATTATAAGAACTCAAGTTCATATGGCCATAAGTCTGCTAGTACGTAGGTTTGATCAGCCTAAATTTTAGGAAAGAAAATATGAACATTTAACCAAATTATCAATTTCATATCTAACACGTGTTAAAAATAGGACCTCTACACCACTCTGTTATAAATTTAAAACACACGGGTCTAGCTTATCCTATAATTCTGTTAACGCGTGATATGAACACTAGTCATTTTTAAAAATTACATAAAATGGATAGAAGTAAATAATACATGCCGTCAGTAGACAGTTATTTAATGTATGTACTAATCAATTTAAAACTTCTCTTACTGGAAAAATAGCGAGTAATTAAATTTATTTTACGGCTGGAAAGTTAGCTATAAGTTATTTAATTAGCACAGAAAATCTCAGTAAAATATATATTGAAAACTTTAAACACACTAAATCACTTCAAATCTAGTATATAAATTACCGCAATCAGAAAAAATGAAACACTCCACGGAATCTATTAATTTTCACTCTGTACGAGAAATCTTAAGATAACGAGCTAGTGAATTCAGATGGATTTCTGGCAACTGATCATGGCTATCGGAGAGACATGGTATATATTGATATGTTCCGTACTATCGTTCTTTAATGCGAAAGTCACACCACTGCCAGACCCGAGCCAATTTGCTGTTCGATTTCTTGAATCAAAGGTAATTTTACAACTTCTTGACTTTCATCATCTCCGCCTTGCCGAAAATCAGCTACGCAATTTTCACCTGAAAGTTTTACAATCCAAGGTCCGTCTCACTGAATATTGTGTGTTCCCCTGATCAAAGAATATATTACGCCATGCTCCGCTCTCTGTTTCACATAGGGCTTGATTGCCAGGTGGCCCCCGTGTTTATTAAACTGGTGAATCCTTCGTTCATGTAGCAAAAGTATACTCTAGATGGGGAGGGGCAAAGGTGGATGATTACTGCTGCACTATTTTCATCTGTGACAAATACAATAATCAGTAGTAAAAATAATAAAATGAAAATGAATATTATTATTATTATTTTTTTTTTTTTGGGTATTGTATCACCACTGAAATGGGCGATAACTGCAAATAATTTAGGTGTATTCTTTCCAACAAGATTGTCTCTCTTCAGAGAAATATTGAATCTTCTCCCCCTTCCACACACACACTATCGCACTCGCGTGCACAGACATACACACAACTGACAACTACATTTAAAAAAATATAATTTACAACTCTTATCAAAATTTAAAAAAATATATATAATAAAAAAAATATTAACTTTTCGTGTAATATACTTATAAAGCAGAAGTTAATTTCATGTAGAATCAGCGCCCCAGGCTTTTTGTCAATTTGATGTTACATTTTTTGACTGCAAGCTATAAACTCCTTGAAATATTATTTGTGTCTATTTAGTGCATTAAAAGCCTGTGTTTAAAATATTTTTTTTATTTATTGTCGTAAATTTATTTGAGAAAATTCTATGAACTAGTGGTCCCGTTTAGAGTGTAGAGTGATTGTAGCAATTGTAATTTGCTGGAGAGGTTATGATGTTATAAGACAGAAAGATTGCTGCGTATGTGTCAACCGTGTGAGGTCAAGCTATGTAAGACCCTAATTCTAATAGTTGATGAAAATGATGATGAGTGTCAGGGTACCTAACGCTACCTCTCTAGATCTCACACGGTGCTGTATTTTATTTCTAGTGTTTGGTGTTTGACGTGGCTAGTGTCTAGGGAATGCAATGAAATGATGATACATCAAAACAAGATAATACAACACACTAATAGTAAAGTAATAAGTCTGTGGTTTAAGTTTTTCTTTGAAAATGAATTCTTTTTTTGTACAATTTTAATCTGCCTGTCCTGCCATCTCTTTTGGACAGGTCTTTGAAAATGAGGAAAATATATTTTACACCAAATGATTAACTAAAATGGGACTCTTTGTCCAATAAGAATAATAATAATATATTGTTCCTGTAGGTGTATTCACAGACTGTTAGTTAGTACATCATAGTGAAAGTCATTACAGGAGGAGCTGTTGTTATCATCATGCCCCCTATCTGTAAAGTTAATTTTGGGGAAAAACACTTTATTCAGATGAACTGTCAGATGTCCCAGCTAATGGCACATCACCTTTTTCTTGTTATGTAGATGAAAATGTCCAACACTGCTCTGCAGAGAATAGGTCAACACACAGAAGCTCCTTCTGGTTAATTGACGACAATATAAACTTTCACTGGAGACTGTTGGTCTTCACAAATTTTCATCAGGTTTCCTGTCACCGGTTGGTAACAGGAAATAAAACCCTGCAATAAAAAGGACACCCTGGCCTTTTCATCTCTGATTTAGATTCCCATTAACTATTTATACATGATATGATGGGGGTCAGCCTCGTGTGCATACAAGTGCACCAGCCCCTAACTCATATGACTTCACCTTACTGTGACCACACCTCAGGTCCATATGGCGAATACATCACTGTAATTTTACATAGTTTTCTTCAATAAAATAACGTGGAGTAAACACATCTCCTTTTGTATGATTTTCTTTTCTTTTCCTAACTATCTACGCTCTAGGCATGTTGATGAGTGTTCATGGAACACAGAGGCTTGCTAACATATTATGGTATAATAATAATCAATAACAACATTCAAACACAGTTCAATATGAGGACTCAATACTTTTTGCTCCCGGCATGTCCTTCACTTTTCCCAATAGCAGTATCTAACTTTTTGCAGTTTTAATAAGGCATAAAAATAAATAAATCATTCTTACCACAAATTCAATGAAATATAACACAAATGACGATGACTGGCGAATATGGCCTCAGTTTCTCTGCCGTTGTTCAGACTGTTAATTTTATTTATTTATTCTACAATTAACACTTCTGTTCTCATCGTACTTGGATACAGAAAATTTTCTATACAAATGGCCACGAGCCTTCCAAGTATTTGCTAATATCTATTTGGGCTGGCCAATGAAATCAGGCGACTACCAAATTTTGAATTTATTTTTGAAAAGTAAAAACAAAACCCCAAACATACTATGAGTCTCGTAGTCCATTGGGTAGTCTGCCTTAGTTATGCCAATGCAAAAAGATGTTTAGTTTTGGGCTAACATTTTCCTGCCTCCCCCTTTACTCCTACCGTCAACCAATCAGATTGACTCACTCCTATGCCTCTTTTTTCAAATTCGCGTCCCCAATGTTACCGATAAAATAAGCAAGAACGATAGTCTGTTCGTCACACTGTCCAAGAATATATAGTATTTCTACAATATTTTAGGTATTGCTGGAGCGATTTTTCATATTGAAACATATTATTGCTCAGAAGACTAACCTATCAGCTGATATAAGTTTTATGTCAGTCTTTAGTGTCGTTAACAATTTCGTCTTTTTCCTTGCATTTTAGGTTTTCTTATATTTTATCACAATATTAATAAAATATATCTTCTAATATATTATAAGGACTATGGAGGATTTTTATAGGTAATAATATTAATTCTATCCTTCCAAACTATCCTTTTTAGTTTATAAAGAAAGTCAGTTTCACTTTTGGTATCGTTTTCCTTACTCCCCCTTTCTCTCAATACTAATTTGAATCGTCGCTAACTGCATGTCTAGCCTAACGAAGTGGCGGGGTAACACGGAGTGACTTTTCTCACGCCATAGTGCAAATTTTCAAACTCAAGGTTATTATGCGTCTAGATACAATACACTACCGTAGTTAATTTTTCTCTCACTCGATTACCCTCCCCTTTTGTCTATTTCGTCTGCCGCTCCAATGAATGAAGCAAGTATTTGCATCGCGCAAACTGTTTCATGTTAATTTATTCTTCCCAAGATGGAGTGACGACAAAGGCAATGCGTTCTATGAAATAAGCTATAATTTTCTCTAGCGCGAACACTTTTAACATACGGTTCGCCTCGAGGCATCGGTGATGATGTCGGGCAATAAACACGGGCTTTATTTAGTTTTTCTTCTACTTTTTGACTCTTTAGTTAAATATTAATGAGATTTTGATTTATTTGTATCACTGATCTCATCACACATCCCCCCTGTTAAGAACATGCACCCACGTGCTAGTTAAAATCTGTAATACACATTAGATCAACTAACTCAACTACTCTATATGATTATTCTGGGTTTCTTCTGGAGAGTGTCTACTTAAAAAGTCTGCCACAACATTTTGCGAACCCGGAATATATTCAATGGTGAACGAATACGGTTGAATGAGTAAAGACCACCTTAGCAAAAGGGTATTCCCATGTTTTGCCTGTGCCAAGAATACTAACGGCTGATGATCTGATTGGACCACAAAAGTTCTACCATATAAATAGATCTGGAACTTCTTAATCGCCCAGACTAATGCAAGACATTCTTTTTCAATTGTAGAGTAGGTTTGTTCAGCTCTGTTTAACTTGCGACTGGCATAAGCGACTGGGTTTAATTCCCCATTTGGTAAAGAGGACCTCTGTAACAAAGTGGCCCCCAAGCCCACATTACTAGCGTCCGTTCTTACCACGAATTCCTGAGTCAAATCAGGTAATTTCAAAATAGGCCTGCTAGTGAGTTTTTCTTTTAACTCATTATAAGCCAATTCGCACTGTGCTGACCATTCAATCTTATCAGGTTTTCCTTTACGAGTCAAATCTGTCAGAGGCGCACACACAGAATTAAAGTTTTTAATATATTTTTGATAAAAGCCACAAAGTGACACAAAAGATCGCACTTCTGTCTTGGTCTGTGGTCTGGGTGCTCTCTGCAATTTCTCCAGATTCTTGGGGTCAGTGGTCATGCTACCCTGATGTACAGTATGTCTCAAGAATTCTAGTTCCTTACATCCTATACAACATTTCTTTGGTCTAGCAGTCACGTTTGCCTCTCTGAGTCTCTCAAACAGCATGTTCAAAGAGTTAACATGGTCCTCAAATGTTTCCGTCGCGATAAGAATATCATCCATGAAATTGGAGATGCATGGATTTTTCAGTGGTTCCAACAGTTTTCGCATCATTCTGGAAAACACACTCGGCGCATTTTTCAACCCAAACGGTAACATGTTGAATTCATAATGCCCTTTCTATGTGCTAAACGCCAGATAAGGTCGAATCTCAGGCTTCGCTGGGATCTGGTAATACCCTTTACTGAGATCTACCTTGGAAAAATATTTTGCCTTATTCAGTCTGGCAGACAGTTGGTTAGTATCAGGTAATGGATCCACCTGACTTTCTGTGACAGCATTCAGTTTCCTGTAATCTATGCACAGTCTATGTTCCCCAGATGGTTTTCTCAACAAAACCACACTAGAGCTATAAGGAGATTCTTTGTGAGAAATAATCCCTTCTTGTAACAAATAATCTATCTCCTCTTTCAAAGCTTTTTCTTTTGCGAATGGGATAGAATAGGCCCTCATACAGATGGGTGTTGGGTCTAGTAGTTTCATATCATATTCCAACAAATTTGTGTGCCCCGGCTTATCCGTTAATACGTCTGTATGTTTCTCCAGAACCTTTTGAATCTTCTCCCTCTGTCCTTTTGTCAGGTGATTACTGATTTTCACCTGTGCAAACGTTTCACTGGGTTTCAGTGGATATTCAAAAGAGGTGAGAGGATCATTTTTCATTTCGGTTGCTATGGCCAAGGACATTAAGTGTGTTCCTTCCAAATTACTTCTTTCTTGGTATTTCTTTAGGAGGTTCACGTGATAGACTTTTTCCTTTCCCTTCTTGTCTATCTTATAATTTGTTCTGGATACCTTTTCCAAAACTGTATATGGACCTTGCCATCCGATTTGAAGTTTATTGCTGCTGCCGGGTAGTAGAAGAAGCACCTTCTTCCCTACAGCAAGCTCCCTATCCTTCGCTTTCTTATTGTAATATGCAGCATGTTTCTTCCTGGCTTGTCTTAAGTTATCATTTGCAATTTTCCAGCCAGTTTTAAGACGAGTGGTCAGCTCGTTCACATATTGATATGATGAGGTAACAGTCTCTTCTGCCTTCTCATCGGTCCACTTCCTCAATAAGGTTACTTATGGACCTTTAATTTTGTTGACTTATTCTTCATGGCACCTGTAGGGTCCCTGACATTGGAAGCCTTATAGTGAGGACTTTTCTTCCTTTTATCATCACTCACAAATCGTCCACTACCAATTTTTTTTCCTGGGGTTGTCTCCCCTCAGGTTCAAATTCAAAGTGAGAGAACTTCGCTCTCTTTCCAGCGCAACCAGTTCCCGGTTTTCCGACCAAGGGAGTATCGGGTGGTACTGGGTGGAAGTCACTTTTTGCGCAATCCGCATACTGGCCATTTTACCAAATTCAATTGAAGACTGTGTGTGAAACGGGGGTTCCCATTCCACTATGTCTACTTTATCATATTTATTTTTATTGTCAGGCCTAAGTTTGCCCCGTGGCGTTTCTAGGTCCTGTTCATTTTCCCCACGTGTGGGTGTTCCCTCGTGAAATTGGCCCCAGGCCTCCACAACATTCTCAATAACTATCTTTACGTCTGGCCAATAATAATATTTAGAAACTCTTTGGCAGATGGTACCTATTTTCTCATGGTCACCATCTCTTCCAACATGTAAGTCTCTCAGCACCTCTGCCCTATACGAGGTGGGAAGTACCAGCTGTCCATGACCATTGGATCCAGTTCCAGCCTTCCTATATAACAATTTATTCTTCATATAAAATTCTTTATTAGGAGGGGTATGGCATTTTGGGAGTTTCTTAAAACACGGCTTCTGTGACCTATCTTCAGCCTGTGCCTTCCTCATCTCCTCTGGATGAGTATTTATAGGTTCATCTTCTTCCTTCTTCGACTGTGACCTGGTCTGCACTGTGGCCATAAACACAGGTCTCTTGGGATTCCCCAAGAAGACATAACGACACCCCAATATCAGAGGGTAGATGGGTTCGTTTATCACTGCTGCTTTGATTACTCCTTCCACATAGCGAGTTTTCACAGTTATCCTTGCGATGGGAAGTGTCATGGTTGCTACGTCCTTGGTTGCCGCTTGGATCTCCACTGTTTCTGTGGTGTATTGATCTGCGTGCACCAGGTGAGAACTCACAACAGAATCAAAATCTAATCCAGTATCATAAAGGCAGCTTATGGTGACCCCATTACATACTACATCTTCACACACTGGGGGGTGATAAGGTTCCTGCTGTTCCGTAGGTTTTGCCTTTAATCCCTTGTTCCCCGTTTTCATTGCAGCGAAGGAAGGAGGTTTCTTTTTACAGTCTTTGGTGTCATGATTTTCCCTCTTACACCATTTACACCATTGCTTTCCTTGGTTGAAAGGTTTTCTTTCATTGAATTTCTGGTCATTGAACTGTGGGTTTCTATCTCTATGGTCATATCGTTGCCTATCAAAGTTGAGCTTACCTCGGTTACCCTGATCTCTACTGTCAAACTTATTTGAGTTTTGTGGGGCCTTATTGTTATCTATATGTTTCTTTCTTGCGCCAGCTACTTCTGCCTGGGTTGCCTGATACCTCTCAGCGACATTAAGTACCTCACCCAAACTCTCTGCACCTTGTTCCATGAGAAACTTTCTCAGGTCTGGAGCCATGGACTCTCTTAATTGCTCTATCATGATCATCTCTTTAAGATCTTGGGTTTTCCCCAGAGCAGTCCATTTCTCCAAATAGGTTTCCAATGTGGCAGAGAATTGGTGGTATGTCTCCCCAGACAAAAGTTTGGTATTTCTAAACCTCTGTCTATAAAACTCACCATTCTTCTCGAATCTAATCAACAGAGCCTGCTTTAACAAGTCATAATTGTCTTGATCGTCCCTGCTCATTTTTGCAAAGACTTCATAAGCTGTTCCCCTAAGACCCCGTGATACCTTCAAACTCCACCTTTCTTTTTCCAACCCATAAGTTGTAGCTAGTACCTCGAATCTATTTAAAATGACTCTATGTCATCATCCCTTTCAACAAAATGATCTAAATGGAACCCCATGGCTGAGTTAGAGGCACCCTGACTGGCAGTAGCATCAGAGGTAGAGGGGCTGTGACCATTTTCAGGAGCATGGCCTTATCAATTCTAAAATGTTCTAACTCAATTTCTAAAATAAATACAACTCTAATTAAATTATTCCAGGCTCTGACAATTCATCGATGTCCCAAATCTTGGGCAATGTTTATAATGGGGATTCCCTGGGTAAATTAGAAATGATGTTAATGCTAAATCCCAGAACAGGACCCCTATTTATGTAGTAATATTATAAGAATTAAAAAATATCCCTGGGCGAGCGTCCCAATATATGTAGCAAGTGTAATTTGCTGGAGAGGTTATGATGTTGTAAGACAGAAAGATTGCTGTGTATGTGTCAACCATGTGAGGTCAAGCTATGTAAGACCCTGATTCTAATAGTTGATGAAAATGATGATGAGTGTCAGGGAACCTAACGCTATCTCTCTAGATCTCACACGGTGCTGTATTTTATTTCTAGTGTTTGGTGTTTGATGTGGCTAGTGTCTAGGGAATGCAATGAAATGATGATACATCAAAACAAGATAATACAACACACTAATAGTAAAGTAATAAGTCTGTGGTTTAAGTTTTTCTTTGAATATGAATTCTTTTTTTGTACAGTTTTAATCTGCCTGTCCTGCCATCTCTTTTGGACAGGTCTTTGAAAATGAGGAAAATATATTTTACACCAAATGATTAACTAAAATGGGACTCTTTGTCCAATAAGAATAATAATAATATATTGTTCCTGTAGGTGTATTTACAGACTGTTAGTTAGTACATCATAGTGAAAGTCATTACAGGAGGAGCTGTTGTTATCATCATGCCCCCTATCTGTAAAGTTAATTTTGGGGAAAAACACTTTATTCAGATGAATTGTCAGATGTCCCAGCTAATGGCACATCACCTTTTTCTTGTTATGTAGATGAAAATGTCCAACACTGCTCTGCAGAGAATAGGTCAACACACAGAAGCTCCTTCTGGTTAATTGACGACAATATAAACTTTCACTGGAGACTGTTGGTCTTCACAAATTTTCATCAGGTTTCCTGTCACCGGTTGGTAACAGGAAATAAAACCCTGCAATAAAAAGGACACCCTGGCCTTTTCATCTCTGATTTAGATTCCCATTAACTATTTATACATGATATGATGGGGGTCAGCCTCGTGTGCATACAAGTGCACCAGCCCCTAACTCATATGACTTCACCTTACTGTGACCACACCTCAGGTCCATATGGCGGATACGCCACTGTAATTTTACATAGTTTTCTTCAATACAATAACGTGGAGTAAACACATCTCCTTTTGTATGATTTTCTTTTCTTTTCCTAACTATCAACGCTCTAGGCATGTTGATGAGTGTTCATGGAACACAGAGGCTTGCTAACATATTATGGTATAATAATAATCAATAACAACATTCAAACACATTCAATACTTTTTGCTCCAGGCATGTCCTTCACTTTTCCCAATAGCAGTATCTAGCTTGTTGCAGTTTTAATAAGGCATAAAAATAAATAAATCATTCTTACCACAAATTCAATGAAATATAACACAAGTGACGATGACTGGCGAATTTGGCCTCAGTTTCTCTGCCGTTGTTCAGACTGTTAATTTTATTTATTTATTCTACAATTAACACTTCTGTTCTCATCGTACTTGGATACAGAAAATTTTCTATACAAATGGCCACAAGCCTTCCAAGTTTTTGCTAATATCTATTTGGGCTGGCCAATGAAATCAGGCAACTACCAAATTTTGAATTTATTTTTGAAAAGTAAAAACAAAACCCCAAACATACTATGAGTCTCGTAGTCCATTGGTCAGTCTGCCTTAGTTATGCCAATGCAAAAAGATGTTTAGTTTTGGGCTAACATTTTCCTGCCTCCCCCTTTACTCCTAACGTCAACCAATCAGATTGACTCACTCCTGTGCCTCTTTTTTCAAATTCGCGTCCCCAATGTTACCGATAAAATAAGCAAGAACGATAGTCTGTTCGTCACACTGTCCAAGAATATATAGTATTTCTACAATATTTTAGGTATTACTGGAGCGATTTTTGATATTGAAACATATTATTGGTCAGAAGACTATAACCTATCAGCTGATATAAGTTTTATGTCAGTCTTTAGTGTCGTTAACAATTTCGTCTTGTTCCTTGCATTTTGGGTTTTCTTATATTTTATCACAATATTAATAAAATATATCTTCTAATATATTATAAGGACTATGGAGGATTTTTATAGGTAATAATATTAATTCTATCCTTCCAAACTATCCTTTTTAGTTTATAAAGAAAGTCAGTTTCACTTTTGGTATCGTTTTCCTTACTCCCCCCTTTCTCTCAATACTAATTTGAATCGTCGCTAACTGCATGTCTAGCCTAACGAAGTGGCGGGGTAACACGGAGTGACTTTTCTCACGCCATAGTGCAAATTTTCAAACTCAAGGTTATTATGCGTCTAGATACAATACACTACCGTAGTTAATTTTTCTCTCACTCGATTACCCTCCCCTTTTGTCTATTTCGTCTGCCGCTCCAATGAATGAAAGAAGTATTTGCATCGCGCAAACTGTTTCATGTTAATTTATTCTTCCCAAGACGGAGTGACGACAAAGGCAAAGCGTTCTATGAAATAGGCTATCATTTTCTCTAGCGCGAACACTTTTTAGCATACGATTGGCCTCGAGGCATCGGTGATGATGTCGGGCAATAAACACGGGCTTTATTTAGTTTTTCTTCTACCTTTTGACTCTTTAGTTAAATATTAATGAGATTTTGATTTATTTGTATCACTGATCTCATCACAGTGATGGTGAAGGCTCTGTGATAGATAAGGGTTAGAAAGTAAATAGTTGATTTACAGAGTGCTGGGGAGAGTAAGGACAGACTCTGTTACGACAATCGTTCCTCTCAATCTTCTCCTCAAACTCTCCAGGTCAAAAAATTATTTGCCAGTTTACAGACACACACCTGCGCTCACACCGATTTGGTGCTTCAAACACTCAGACGCACGTGAATACAAACCACGAATATAACAGATATGAGGTAATTGTGGGCTTGGGCCTTCCAACACAATACTAGAAGTTTTATACTGTTTATTTTTCACTAAGAATCAAATCACAACATTAATCATTTGACAGGCAAAAATCATAGTTTACAGAAATAAATAAGTTAACCCAGCAGTGGATTAATCTATCCTGAAAAGAGGGATTAGGAAACTAGTCCTATTATCCTTAACTGGTTTTCCTTCTACTAATCAGTTTAGGAAGGGGAAATAACGGAGTTAAGAAATCCCACTTATAAAGTGAACAATACGAGGAATAAAATAACAAAGTGTCTACCAGGTACAGCAATTAAAATAGTTGCACATAAAACTCATTCAGTCATGCGCGCTCGTGCTGGCCAACACACAAACTCTCACACAGACTTACCGATCTTGGAATCGGGCACTCCAAAGAATTATACAAAAACCATCAATTAACACTTGACATCTGAAAGTGTCTGTTACTTCGATGTCCAGCCCCAGATGTAGCGAGGTTGGCTGGTAGCAATTATTCTCACTTATCGCCGGACGTGAAGCCTAAGTGTTCTTGTGTTTTATTCTATAAGAAGAGTCTATGGGATGGCACTGTCACAGTTAGATCCAGGTGAGAATGGGGTGTGGTTTGCTTAGATTTCGCCGCTGGTGGTGAAACTTCTTAAACGAGATGACAACAACTGACCAGTGCGGTATGGTTTAAATCCAGTGAGGAAAAACTAGGCACAGTCACAGTTCAGGTAAATATGTACTCTCTCTCAGTAGCAGTAAACTAATAAAAAGCTCTGGCCATTGTTCTTCTTCCAGTTACAACTTAATTTGCTTGATGATGTGTTAAATTTGTCTTTGGGTGTGCTTTTTTTCTTATAATTTAGATAGCGGAATCCCCAACATAGGATCGCCTCAAAGATTACAATTTAAACAGTCTCAACAAGTTCTGGAGGGGTTTAAGAACTGAGTCTTGGAGACTCTATACCAGGTTTGTCTTGCTGGGATCGCAAAGGTTGTGATACACCCTATATGAAAGATAAAACATGTAATCGTACCGAAAAATCAAATAACATTCTAAAGCGTGATAAATTTACAGTTAACTATTTATACACTCGCGTCTTTAATCATATAAATTCAAGAAGAACTACCCACGAGTTTAATAGTTAAAACATATATATATATATATATATATATATATATATATATAATATATATATATATATATATATATATATATATATATATATATATATATATATATATATATATATATATATATATAGAACTTAACTCAATTAAATTTAGTTATAAATTCCTTCGCGTCTTTAAATGTTACTTTAAGCATTTAAGTATCTATCATCTTTGGAAATAATATAATTTCCTGCAGTCAGTAATGAGTGTCCTCAGTGCAGTGCTTAATTGCTTTGCGACATGGTTGACGCACTCTTCTGTGGTTATGTCAACTTCTGGACCATACGGTTTGATGTCGCAGAGTCTGTTGTAGGCCTTGGAATCGCCATCTGATAGCAAAACAGTGTAGCGTAGCTTGTGATTTGCCACTGAACGAAGCCAGAAAACCTCACAGGCTTTTACTTCCATCATTCCGGCACGTAATTACAGCAGCAGTCCTTCTGATGCTCTGCTTTCTATTGTTCAAATTTGTTAGGCTGGTTTTTCAGTTGCTATTGTCCAGTATTCTCGCAGGTGTTACAGAAGGAAGACATAACGTGCGTATCGATGACCATACCAGTCAAGATGTCGATAACAATGCCAACACCTATCAGTGACTTATGACCTCTAGATAGCCATGTTGCATCAAAGCTGACAGCGATGTCAATGACTTCTTTTTTTTTTATTAATGGTACGATGCTGACCCATAGCATATTCAGATCGGACGATGCTGACGGCACGTTGAAATACTGTAGAGTTGTGCATGGTATCCAAATGATCAAAAATTTGATCTGCATATTTCTGTACGTAGGTTTAGCACAGACAGTGTTATGAAAAGCACCATTCTTGCTCACGCTCAAGTTCATTTTTATATCAGATCGACTTGGGCCAGTGGTGTAGGGCACTATTGGATCAGCGATTTGAACTATAGGCCTATCGGATACTGGTATGCAGACATAGTTGATGATAAGCCTACATCAGGTTGGTTATCATTCACCGCTGATTCGGTTGTAACATTGCTGGAAATTACACACTTTCGACGTGCTCTAACAGCAGAAAGTTGCTTTGTTTTCTTACATTTTCTTCCCATTTGAAGTAATAGAACATAATTTAATGAGATTTAGACTGTAATCAAGAGAAACATGTCGTACTTCGTACCACGTTCAATGAGTTATGTGTTTACGGTCGGAAGTACCTGTCGTTATGTTCCAGATATGCGCAGACAAAGCTACGTGCTGTTACGACCAATCAGAAAGATAAACACCAATGCCTCATGAATGGGCCTTGAATGAGAGAATGGGGTCACTGCATGACCTCTCCTTATAAGGAAGTTAGCGTAAAACGATGGAAAATTTTGAATGCCAAATCACGCAGAGGTATGTGAAATAAAGGTTTCGAATTTGCTACAATCCGGGACACACAAAATTCCCTTTTCGGCGATACCAAATACTTCGCGATGCGCTCGGCGTAACTAAGGTATTATTGAGAGAGAAATCGTGCATTTTCGGCACAAATTTGCAAATCATAGCTTGGGGGTAGTGCCGAAAATATGCTTTTTGACACATATAATGCATTTTTTATGTCATAAAACCTTGCTCAATCGATTCCTCGATGATTATATAATAAAATAAGATCAAAAGTAAAAAATCGATATTTTGTACGTAAAATCCAGTTTTCACTGCCATGCACGCCCTTAAAGCAAACAGGTGATTGGCCTGTTGTGCCTTTGCATAGCGGAGGGGCTGCCTCCTTACGGCCTCCATGCAGGCCGCCCTCCTCCTTTTTCAGCCGGGCTTGGGACCGGCCTAGGCGGAGTTGCCTCGCCACTAAAAGGCAAACTTTTCCGACAAATCAAAACTTATGACTCATTCTCTCTGCTGTTTCTAACCTTCAGTGTTACTGATAGTCTGTACGAGAAGTCAAAGGTGCCCCGACCTTCCTTCTTTTCCTGTTTTAACGCTGACATAAAACTGTATTACAGGAAGCACCTTCTTTTAGAGTCTGCAGTGGATTTGATTGATGCAGAGTGAGCTGATGAGCGTCCGATTAGAACGCTTTCCTCTTGCGTTACCAGATGAGTTATCAGATTCCGGGATAGAAACATGGAAGCGTCACGCTCCCGTGTAACCCAGTTGTAAATGAGTACCTGACTTCTCGTTAGGGAAGGCAGTGGCAGGAAGAGAGGAAAGTTGTATTCTCACATAAAAAGCTGGACCTTGTATGGTGAAGTCTTCGACACCACTGCACTGCGACAGTTTCTCATGTGAGACTATTTTTATTTTATTTTTAGATTGTGTTGAGAGACGCATGAATGGATGAATAAACAGACAGACAGACTGATTAATTGATTCCTTAACTGATTTATCGATTGAGTGATTAAATACATTTTAATCCACATTTCCCTATCGCGTCCTTAACCCTTACTGTACAGCAAACTATGTTCTGAATTTGTCGCTCATTTTGAACATCCGTTGCGTCAATTAACCAGTTTTAAGAAGCCGTAATTGCTTCTCGTAACAAGCCATCGGCATTCCACAAAACTAGAACAACAAAACAAGGAAGTTGCCTAACATTTTGTATGCAGTGACACCCCATCCACCACCACCACCACTACATATATATATATATATATATATATATATATATATATATATATATATATATATATATATATATATATATATATATATATATATATATATATATATATGAGTAGCCTGTTTGTATACGGGCGCATATTTGACGTATATAACTCGCTTGTTAAAAAGACTAGAACGTTCAACTCGTGACGCCTGAATAAATACAGGATAGAGTTCATGTTATATTATTTTGACGCGCGACTTTAAACAGACGTGACTTATGGGCTAGTTACACCACTGGTTTAAAAACACATTAAGGAACTCCCCACTCCCCCCGCCCTTTTTTTCTCTCGTTTTCCCCTACTCGTTTTGGGGGGGGGGGGGGGGGGGGGGAGGGGGGGGGGGGGTGGGGAGAAGTCAGAAAACAACTGGCGAGAAGGGAGGAAGATGAACGCAGCGTGTCTCACAGAATTAGGCAGAAACGTTAGAAACAAATGTAGATTGCTAACCCAGAGAGAAGATAATAGTTGTGTATTGAAGTTTTCAGTTTACGAATACATATTTTAAAAAAAAAAAGAATACAGTAATTGTTAAGGTAGTCCCATAACAGATACCGCCGTAGGGGAGCGAAGTGTTAAAGTCAGGCGCTCATTTACGCTGGGTAGATTGGAGCGTGACGGCACCGTGTTTCGAACCCCTACCTTTGCCGCGAGAAGCCGGCGCTCAAACCACTTAGCCAGTCGGACGTTTTCTTACGTTTTATGTTTTATTTAATCACATGTGTGAAGTAATTAGCAGGTAGTATTTACGAGGTGGGACCACAGCGTGGGAGGGGGGTGAGAAGAACTTGGAGCGAGACGAGAACATAGAAGAACGGTGTTCTTGAGGCAAAGAACCTGTGTCCTTAGCGGGCGGCCCATGTAGCAAAGAACCATAAAAATATGTATAGAATGTGTGATTCCTATATATACACACTTTGGGATTCTCGCCGTTGCTACGAAGTTCGTGCACTGTGCTGAGATCCTCCCTGTGTGATCTAAGGGAGGAGATCGGAGCACTGATGGAGTTGTCCGTGTGCAATGAAGATAGTCCTTAAAAATCAAACCAAACCTGTGTCGAAACACGGAAAAAAAGAGAATTTTTTTTTTTAAGTGGTTGGGGGAGGGGGTTAAAGTAGAAGAAGAAGCCGAGGAAAATCTCCAGGATTGGCACCTGGAACGTTCGCATTCTAAATGAACGAGGGAAAACTGCACAAGTATAGCATCACAAGGCAGCCCTTATTCTGGAATCCCCATGGAAAGAGAGGCAGAGGTAGACCAACAAACACCCGGAGAAGAGAGCTGGAGACAGAGGTGAAAATGATGAAAACATGGAAAGAATTTGAGCTGATGGCGCGTGACAGGAGGGACTTGGCGTATGTTTATTGAAGGCCTATGGTCCTTGGGGAGCTAAAGGGTATTGATTGAAATAATTGTATCCGAATAAAATCATTCCTTAGCAGCGCCTGAAGCCGCACTTAGTTTTAGAAGATAGAGCCGTCATGTATGGCTTAAATCTGTCTGGCAAGGAGACTACAGTTAGTGGTGCGAGACGAAATGAAAAAGCCATTGCTTTTCTTATTTGAAGTGATGTGGTTCTTCAAGATCAATGATCCGTGAACATCTGTTGATGTGAATGTGGTGGGTGATTTGATGAGACGAGATTAGGGATTGATGGGAGAGGAGAATTTTCTTTTGTGTGTGTTTTTTTTTTTTTTTTGGCAAGCGATGGAGCATGGAAGTATGATGTGAAAGGGAAGTACGGTAATTTGATCGAAATTTAGCATGCGGTTATCTCTTCGTGTCAAAAGTTTGTATCACGCATGGATATCTTAATAGCCCTCAAAGAGCTAGAGATGTTATAGAGAATTTAAAAAATACCCGGCTATTGAAGCCTCTACCTGCGCGAATTGAAAGTCCCAGCCACTGCACCCAGTGGCAGAGGATGGAAACCAAGATTATGGGTAAACTGGCATTGTACCGATTGTCCCCTGGGAGAAGGGGGTAACTTTAAAACGCCCAGGGACTACTTAATGACGTGTATTAAAGAAACTCAGGGAAAGAGAAAAGGTAGTCCCAAAGCAGAATCTGGCGTAAAGGGAGTGAAGTATTTGAGACTACACCATACTGAGTCCAACTTTTTATGAGGTGAGGTGACCCTTTCCTCGCTGCCTTTGCCTTCCCTAACTCAAGAGCAGATTCAGCTACCCATGTACAGCTGGGTAGGCTGGAACGTGACGCGACCTGGTTTCGATACCGGAACATCCAGAACTGATTGACAGTTACAATCGAATTTGCGGGGGCAACGAGGCTGCCTGTAGATCACTAGGGATAAGCTACAGAAAAGAGATAGTGGGGAGAAATATGAAGTTGGGATTTTTTTTTTAAAGGAGGTAACCATGAATATTGAGTAGCAATCTTCATCAGAAATAATATAATGGAAAAGATTATAACGATATAACAAAATTCACGTCAAAGACAGCTGTTAATAAACAACAAAGCCACAACAATATTCTGTAACCATGTTTCATCATTCTATGGTGCAGTGAAAGGAAGTTATGCTGAGACAGTACAGTACGGTATATCACGTGAGCAAATGTTCCGTAGAAAATAATGCTGAGAGAGCCAAGAATTATTGAGAGATTTTAGTACTGAGGTCGTATTTGATTCCCGCCTTTTACGAGCTTTCTGTGGAACGTGATCCTTCAGCGTGGTCTAGTCTTCTGTCGCTGATATCCAATACCAGGTCTTTCTATATCCATTAACCTTCAGATTTCCTGTCTCACGTTCTCTTTCTGCCTGTATTGGTGGACTGTTGCTTTGCTGTCTTTACAAATTGAGCCTGATAGTTTGAACATCGTACAAATATGTCTACCTTCCCCCAATAGGCCAAGCGGTTAGAGCGCTCTCCTCAAGCGGCACAGTTACCAGGTTCCGGGATCGAAACCTGGTAGCGTTACGCTCCAGTGTACCCGGCTGTAAGTGGGTACCTGACTCTGCTCTCGAGTTAGGGAAGGCACAGGCAGTGAGGAAGGAAACTGGTCACCCCATCTCATAAAGCTTGAACTAGTATGGCGATGTCTTTAACACTTCTCTCCTATACGGGAGTTTCTAAATGACGACCAACCTGCCTACTTACTCATATGCACATACACACATACACACATACACACACACACTCTCTCTCTCTCTCTCTCTCTCTCTCTCTCTCTCTCTCTCTCTCTCTCTCTCTCTCTAGATCGTAGGGTTGGTAGTTAAAAGCGAAAGAGAAGGTTGACATGTAGAGTATCATCTCCCTTCTTGCTCCTAATGGAGCTACAACTGTAGGAAGCCCGTGTCAAAAGCGCGTGCTTCCCTGGCAGTCCGCCCATGTAGCAATTTGTTTGACATGGTGATGTTGCCCAGCCACATGCACAACCTCATACGAAGCACCTCTTACGACATTCCCGAAGGAGCAGTAATGATATTCTTTCTGTGTCTCGTTAGAGAGCCCCCCCCCCACACCCCCCCCCCTCCCCTGCCCCCCACCCCCCCCCCCCCCACCCCCCACCCCCCCCCCCCCCGTGGAACTACACCGGACACTTGTAGAGTATGCAAACACATTAAATCTTGTGACCGTGTGGTAGCTTTTAATTGATATTATTTAGCTCTCGCTTTTTTCTCTTTCCATGACGAAGAGCCTTGTGGTCGCAACGTTGACAGTTTTCTTTGTCTTTGGTCCTAGTAAGGCGCATTACCTTTTTCCTCCTTTTTTTTTTTTTTTTTGTATTTGAAATAAACTCACCCTAATTGAAAGGTCAGTGTAGTTCTATCATATAGAGAGCAATGGTTCTCAGCGTGCGCCATACCATACGAGGGGCGTTCAGAAAGTAATGCGCCACATCGTTTTTCTCAGGAGCTGTTTATTCAAAAAGCATGAAATTTATACACAATATACATGGATATGTCATGTAAACATCGGTATTATTCAACATAATCCCCATCAACTTGTACGGCTTTATGCCAGCGCGAAACAAGTACATGTATTCCTAACCCGTACCAGGTTTTGTCTTGGTCATGTAGCCATTTCTTTGCTGCATGAATCACTCCTTCATCATCTTCAAACCTTGTCCCACGGAGTGCATCTTTAAGTGGACCAAATAGATGAAAGTCAGAGGGTGCCAAATCGGGACTATAGGGTGGATGGGGTAGTACAGTCCAACCCAATTTGGTGATTGCTTCCCGTGTTGCCAGACTTGTGTGAGGTCGCGCATTGTCGTGAAGGAGAAGCAAGTCTGCTGGATTCTTGTGCGGCCGAACTCTGCGAAAACGTTGATTGAGTTTTTTCAATGTCTTAATGTAAACTTGCGAATTGATTGTCTCTCCTCTTGGCATAACATCCACAAGAATCACACCTTCAATGTCCCAAAAGACAGTGATCATGACCTTTCCAGCTGAAGGAATTGTCTTGAATTTCCTTCTTCGTGGTGATTGCGGATGATGCCACTCCATTGACTGCCTTTTTGTCTCAGGTTCAAAATGATGTGCCCAGGTTTCGTCACCTGTAACGATCTTAGCCAAAAAGTTCTCTCCATAAGCATTGAAACGCTCCAACAATTCAGAAGAAATTGCTTTCCTTTGCAATCGGTGGTCATTTGTGAGACTTCGAGGAACCCATCTTGCGCAAACCTTAGAAAATCCGAGAGTTTTTATAACTGCTTTTGCACTACCAATGCTGACTGACAGCTGTAAGGCCAATTGTTGAGTAGTGATTCGCCTATCAGTAAGAATAATGCCCTCAGTGCATTTCAACATTTCTGCGTTGGTGGCTGTGGTAGGACGTCCACAGCGCGGCCGATCAAGCAGCTCCGTATCTCCACTTCCTGATTCTTTGATTCTCTGAACCCAGCGACTGCCTGTACTCCTGTCGACTGCAAAACTTCCATACACATCATATAGACGCTTATGAATATTCACAACAGTTTCCTTCTCTGCAACGAGAAATTCTATCACAATTCGCTGTTTATAAAGCAAGTTGCTAACACGCTCCATTTCAACGGTTTAGGGCAGCCGTATTATTTGGCTGGTTGCAGTGCAATTTGGTGCACACAATTGGCACATGCCATATTTGAAGTGTGCAAAATTTCATGCTTCTATCTTCATTATTAGCTGAGAAAAACGATGTTGTGCATTACTTTCTGAACGCCCCTCGTATTTCTAGGGAGCCACAGTAAGATAGTGAAGTACCTTTTGTTCCAGCCAACAGCGACTATGGTTGAGAGGGGGGGGGGGGCACAGGGGTAAATGAGGCTCAGTAAGGGGTCATGAGCAAAGGAAAGACAAGAAGGTTGAGAACCTCTGATATAGAGATCTGAAACACAGACAGTAATACAAACGACAACCAAGAAGTTAACAGAAACAAATGTGGAGCTGGTGTAATGGTTACCACATTGCGCTGGCGATCAGGTGTTCAAGGTTCAAGCCCGGGCGTGGGCATTTGAGGGAGTGTCATCGACCGGGATTTTGACTGAATAACCTGAACGGCTCCTGAGATAAACCCTCTGTGGATGGGAAGGAGCGAAGCCTGACCGAGTTGCATGCGAAGTACATGTCATTGGGCCGAAGGGCTGAAAGCCCAATATTGATAAAAAGAACGAAGCGAATACCAGTAATGACATATTTCTGTTTTTTTAAAGTTACAGGACAAAATATGGATATATATCAAGGCTGAGTGCTAAAATGGCGTTCAAACTTAGAGAGACAGTGGGGAACCTCGCCAAGATTAGCGGGCTGGAAAGTGCTGTGGCAGGAAATCGCAATAAAACCGGACCGTTAAAAGCCGTAATAAAAGTGAGATAATGGCGCACAAAAATAAAGTTCTATTAAAAACCATAATTACAGGGAAACTAAACTTCTGTATTGATTCAACAAGACATAGACACATTTTACATAGACAGGTCTTGGACGAGAAAAATCTCACCATTTTGAAACACCAGTTGATTGTATTAGTATTAAAATAATACCTCTCTATCCTAATTTTCTGAGCGTAAACGACCTGTAACCAACAATGACAAAACCCACCAGCTTTTCTGTAAAATGCGGAAAAGACGTGCATTGCACCGTGAAAACTAATTGAACTTCATTTGAAAGAATGCGCATTCTTTTCATGGTGGATTTTCAGGAAAGTGGGAAAAGGCACGCATTGCACCGTGAAAGCGAAATTGAACACCCATACAATTACATATTTATACGAATTACAAAAAGCTAGAGGAGCTTTCATTGCATTTGTTAAACCTATGGACATCAAGAGAAATCAAGTCCAGCACAAAAATAAGAATCTTTAACACAAATGCCAAGTCAGTCCTATTGTATGGCTGTGAAACATGGAGCACAACAAAAAAAGTTACCGACATTAAATGGGTGCTTGCGTAGAATGGAAGGATTGAAGTGGTTTGACAAGGTTACCAATGTGAAACTGAAGGCAAGAACCAGACAAGTGCCAGCGGAACAAGAGATGAGAATACGGCACTGGCAGTTGATATGACACACTGAGGAAACCTGTTGATAGCTTTACAAGACAGTCCTTGTTCTGAAAGCCACAGGGAAAGAGAGGCAGAGGTAGACTAAAAAACACATGGAGAAGAGAACTGGAGACAGAAGTGAAAATAATGAGAAGAACTTGAGCTGAAGGCACGTGACAGAAGGGCTTGGCGTGTGTTTGTTGAAGGTCTATGTTCCCTGTGAGCTAAAGGGTATCGACTGATTGATTGATAGGATTGCTCACTTGGAATACTCACAGAGTTGCCACTGAGAATACTCATAGAGTTGTCCACTTTCATTGTACTCTTAGAGTTACCAAATGAGAATATTATAGAGTTGGTCACTGAGAATACCCATAAAGTTGCTCTCGGAGAATACCCATAGAGTTGTGCACTTAGATTAATTTTAGAATTGTGTACTTTAAGAATATTTTTAGAGTTGCGCACTTTAGAATACTCTTAGAGATGCGCACTTTAGAATACTATTAGAGTTGCGCACTTAGAATACTCTTAGAGATGCGCACTTAGAATATTCTTAGAGTTGCACACTTAGATTGTACTCATAGAGGAACCCAATGAGTATACTCATAGAGGTGACCAATGAAAATACTTAAAGATTTGCCCACTGACAATACCCATAGAGTTGCTTACTGAAAATATCAATAGAGTTGTGCACTTAGAATACTCTTAAAATATTCATACACTAGCCCAATGAGAGTACTCATAGAGTTGGCCACTGATAATACTCATGGAGTTGCCCACGTGGAATACTCATTGAGTTGGCCACTGAGAATACTCATGGAGTTGCCCACGTGGAATACTCATAGAGTTGCCCACTGAGAATACTCATAGAGTTTCCACTGAGAATACTCATCGCCTCTGTAGGGGACAAAATGTACAGCAGGATAAATAACACGCAAGTGGCACATTGCTTGCATTCCTCGAAGGCATTGAAACAAAACGGGTTGTAATTTAATGCAATAAGAATGCTTTGTGTGAGAGCTGGAGAAATGGAATGGAGATTAACTACAAATAAACAAAAAAACTAAAGTTTAGGTTGAACATAAGTCCGATGTTAATTTAAACTGTTTAATGATTGTTGGAAACGCCGTTTTCATGGCGTTGATAATATTATTGATAAGCGTATAGTCGAAATTATACTTGTTTAAAAAGATCTTAACTCAGGTATGATTCACTACCAGAGGTGAACGACAACTTCAGCATAGTAAAACGTCAATAATTACAACTGGAAAGTATAGGCGGTCCATGATATCTTTGTTTTAACAATATATACTGCATGTCACCAATGTTATCTGGACCCCTGTCCATTACATCTATACTCTCAATTAATCACACGCTTTCTCTGGCGGTCAAAGTTCACTTGCCTTGCACAGACATATATCACAGGATGGGACCTCAAGACGCAGCAATAGAGACCGCAGTCAGCGACTCATAGCTTGACTGCCTGCGTCAGGACCAGCGAACCAGAGCTGGTCAAGACCGCACTCCACCTCCACGTGGTGGTCCTGGAAACAGTCTGCAGCTGTGCAGGCTGGCTGAGCGAGTGTGGATCGAAATGGGAAGGCAAACCCGGTCCTAAAAAATGCCGTGCAGAAGTCGGATGTGTCGACCGAAAGGTGCAGATATCACAGCTACGTTGTAAACAGACACAACGCAACCACCGTCCTTTTCAGGGCGAACGAAGAAGAAGAAGAAGATATATCACAGGATTCCCACTAGCGGAAACACATCCGCTCTTGTCCAAGAACACATACAAAAAGACCTTCATTAGATATACGGTACACTTTCGTCGGTTACAATACACAGACGTCTGATCAAATATCATTTTTCTTGGTCAGACACATATCACAGAACTCATACTGACGTGACGCATCCACTCTTGTCCAAAACACATGGCCAAAAGACCCCATAACTACCCACATGCCACCCTTCACAGCTTCCATACATTATCATTTTCCATCTGTCTGTGGTACAAAACCATCACTGAAAAATATCAGTTGTAGTTTCATGTAGCCCTGGGCAGCTCTTGACAGTAGTAAAGACTAAAGAAATGAGGTAGGTAGAGTTTATACAGAATTGGTACTAAAACCAGGCATGGATTCGAGGGCAAGATGGCAACAGCGTGTAACGAAAATTTCACCAAATATGCCAACTGTTTGGTTTTGTTTTTTTTCTGAATCGTGGGAGTGGCAACGTCCTGACGCCAAATTTTCTTTATCTCAAATCTGAACGTTCCCCTGATTAATCAACATCTAAGCTGCAAAGATAATAAATAGATGCGAAATTGGAAAAGGGAGTCAAGAAAATGGTCGTTATCTCAGCCACATAAAATATCTATCGGTAAGGACATTGTAGTGGTGTTTGATGGTATTGTATGATGGTGTTATTACTAAATGTAAATTGTATGAGGCCAGCTGTGAAGGCTCCTGAGATAAAATGTAGTGGTGAATTGTCAGAAGGCCTTTCTTGCTACCACTACGACCTCACACTTAATTTTTTTTAATGAATGTGGCTACGTAAAGTGTCTAGGGTTATGATATGTAGTGTGGTGTAATGGATTATAAATATACCCACAGATATTAACAAGACTAATAATATTAATAAATGTTAAAATACACTGAACTAACTCACGTGTGTAAAATTTTTTGATATAAGTATATTACATTTATTTTGTTCTGTGTCAATTTTTTAGGTTGACCAGAACTTAAAAGGATTTAGAGATTATGAAAAGAAATGCATAGAATATTATATCATAAATGCAATAGTGTACATATATATGTACTATACTAGTTAGTTTTATTAAAATGTTCTAGTATTCATCTACTTGGGAGGATAGTACTGTTTGTGCTGTTGGGGTGGCCTCATCACACCTGTCTATATTGACTACACAGTGTCCAGAAAAATGGTGGGAATCTTTATGGGGTTCTTAGTAACTAAAGGGCGTTGGTGAAAGTCCAGCAGACCAGAGGCTCACTCATCTGGTAGTTGTCGCTCTGGTGCTGAAATCAGGTGGTCCCACCTCTCCGTGCTGGCGGGCAATAATGGTGGTCTCTGTCACAAATACTGCACAGATACACTCGAGTAAAGTCACCAACTGAATAGACCCTGCTTTGTTGACGACAGAAACTCGCAGCTCTGCAATCAAAGTATGGGCCATGTGTCAAAATCTATTCTCTACCCACGTCTGGACACAACAGTGACACAACAACCACATCATACAGACAGGTCAGATCTCTCTGACCAAACAGCACATTTACCATGGTGGTTTTACATCAGATAGATCCTCCCAGACTATAGATCCTGAAAAATGTTTATTAGTTTTCGGCCCTAAAAGAGGATAGGTAATATGTATCATTATTCTCAACACTTGATCTGTCTTGCATAATCCTTGCTGGAGTTTATGTACATTGTTGGTCCCTAGACCCTGACTAGGGCGGGGGGTCTAGAGCAAATCCCTACTTGTTTGTAAGGCTAGATTTCGATATGGCAGTATCAAATCACTCGAACATGAAACAATATTCAAAATATATAAGGAAATAATTTCAATCTTACCAGATTATGAATAAATAACACAGAATTTCTAGCAAAACTCAGCTGAGCTGCTGGCTATAGTATGGCGTCCCTAAATTTATTTCACTTGCTTTCATATGGAATCACCACACTTTAAAATCTGTGTCTATCACTGAACAACTATTGAAGAATGGCCCCACTTTCGCGTCTGAGCGCTAATGATATGATTGTCTGTGGCCAATCACTGCCTAGGTTATTTGAATTTCAAAATTTCTACACTAAAGTCATTTCAGTCATGCTTCAGTCAAGTATGGATGTTTATCTGTTAGTCTGTCCGTCTCTACTTGTGTTTCTAAAAAAATGTGCTTGGTTTTTGAACCAACCTTTCTCTCCCCTCCAAAATTTTGTCGTTAAAAGTTATATTTAGACACAGCTACCGCTCAAAAACCCTCTCCTCCATACTAAGTAAATTTGAACACCTGCGTCCAAGGTCGTGTTTTTGTGTGCAAATTGCGACACTTTTTTATTCAACACAGTCTGTCGATGATGTGAACTACACTGTCTTTTGTCATTATCTTCAATATTATCTATCCGTTTGTAAAATTAAGACCATCTTAGTTCACTGCTCAGAATAGGCCATCCGGCCAGCTAATTTTTATATTCCTAACATTAATATTAAGAAAAAATTACTTTTTAATTTTTGTAATATTCCTAACATCTGCGTTTTACCGCTCCATTCAAATCAAAAGCTTGGTATCGCAAAAGCGTCCAATAAATGACTGTGGCGTAACATATCTAGGGTCCCTTCTGTGGAGTTGCTTACTTTTTATGTCAACTTGGGAAACGTGACTTTTCTCCGTTTCCCCCCCAATTGCGTCTCCTTAGCCTTTCCAGTCATATTTTTTTTCTTTTTTGATCCGCCGTTCCCCTCCTGTCTAGCAAGTCAATTATTATGGAGGATGATGACCCGCGGTCTAGGCGATCATGTACATCAGCAGCCTACGCATTATGTTTTTATCCTTAAATGTTATCTTTGGAGGGATTTTACCGTTGTATCTCTGTCAATTTCACTACACATCTCCCCACTTGAAAACATGCCTATGGCAAGTTCCAAAACCAGCGATACACATAGGTAAAATTACTCCTCACGTCTGCCACTACTCTAATTTTGATCACAGGGGTGCCGACTGAGGAAATCTGCACCGACATTCAATTTGCCTGGGATATATTGGATACTAAACTGATAAGGTTGAAGCAATAAAGACCACCTCAGCAATCTTGCGTTTTCATGCTTAGCCTGAGACAAGAACACGAGAGGCTGATGGTCCGTCTCCACCACAAATGTCCTACCATACAGATAGATTTGAAACTTCTTTATTGCCCAGATTAATGCTAAACATTCTTTTTCGCTTGTGGAGTATCCTTGTTCCGCCTTATTCAATTTGCGGCTTGCATAAGCGACTGGTTTCAGTTCCCCATCAGGTGAAGATGATCTTTGCAACAAAGCCCCTCCGAGTCCTACATTACTTGCATCGGTTCTTAAGACAAAGTCCTGTGTCAAATCAGGCAGTTTGAGAATAGGCTTGCTAGTGAGTTTTTCCTTTAACTCTTGGAACGCTAGTTCACATTGTGCAGTCCAAATAACTTTATCTGGAAGTCCCTTGCGAGTCAAATCAGTCAGAGGAGCACATATAGCGTTAAAATTCTTGATGTATTTCTGATAAAATCCGCATAACGACACAAATGATCGCACGTCCTTTTTTGTTTGCGGCCTAGGTGCTCTCTGCAGTTTTTCCAAGTTCTTAGGATCAGGGGTCATATTACCCTGATATACAGTGTGTCCCAAGAATTCCAACTCTTTGCATCCAATACAACATTTTGTTGGCCTAGCAGTTAAGTTTGCCTCCCGAAGTCTATCAAACAACATCTCCAGAGCTTCAATGTGTTCTTCAAATGTCTCGGTGGCGACGAGAATATCATCCATGAAATTTGTGATACAGGGTTATTCAGGGGATCCAACAATTTTCGCATCATCCTTGAAAACACACTCGGAGCATTTTTCAGTCCGAATGGTAGCATATTGAATTCATAATGTCCATCCGAAGTGCTAAAAGCCAAATAAGGTCTCACTTCAGGCTTCACTGGGATCTGGTAATAGCCTTTACTAAGATCCACTTTTGAAAAATATTTTGCCTTGTTCAGTCTGGCAAATAACTGTTTTGTGTCTGGTAATGGATCCACTTGTCCTTCTGTGACAGCATTCAGTTTCCTGTAATCTATGCACAGTCTGTGTTCCCCAGACGGTTTTCTCAACAAAACGACACTAGAACTAAAAGATGATTCACTGTGCGAAATAATCCCCTCCTTCAACAAATACTCTATTTCTTCCTTCAATGCCTTCTCCTTCGCGAACGGAATAGAATAGGCTCTCATACAGATTGGGTTTGAGTCTACCAGTTTCATGTCATACTGTAGCAAATTTGTATGGCCTGGTTTATCTGTTAATACATCTGTATGTTCCTCCAGAACCTGTTGAACTCTCTCCCTCTGGTTTTTAGTCAGGTGCTTACTGACTTTTACCTGTGCTGCTGTTTCACAAGGATGTAATGGGTATTCATGTGAGGTGAGTGGTTCCTTTTGCATCTGGGTTGCAATAGCCAAGGTCAATAAAGGGGTGCTTTCCTGGAGTGGTCTGTCCAGATACTTCTTTAACAGGTTTACATGATAAACTTTTTCCTTCCCCTTTTTGTCAATTTTATAGTTTGTTCTAGACACCTTCTCTAGAACCGTATATGGACCTTGCCAACCAATTTGTAATTTATTCTGGCTTCCGGGTAGTAGAAGCAGCACCTTCTCTCCGACTGCCAGTTCCCTGTCCTTTGCCTTCCTATTAAAATATGCTGCATGTTTCTTCCTGGCTTGTTTCAAATTATCATTTGCCAGTTTCCATCCAGCTTTCAAACGAGTGGTCAGTTCGTTCACATATTGATACGATGAGGTAACAGTCTCTTCCGCCTTCTCATCTGTCCAGGTCCTTAATAACGCTTCTAATGGACCTTTTATTGGCCTCCCAAATAGCAGAGTTGCGGGAGCCATCCCGGTTGAACTATGTGGTACCTCCCGATACGCAAACAATGCGGCGGGCAGGAATTGATCCCACAGATCCGGTTTTTCGTGTGCCAGCTTTCTCAGGATAGAAATGAGAGTCCCATTGAACCTCTCTACCTGGCCGTTCCCTTGTGGATGGTACGGACTACAATGAAAGTGCCTGGCTTGAAATAGCTTAAAAACTTCTTCCGTTAGTTTCCCCTTGAACTGAGATCCATTATCCGTCAAGATTTGATGTGGGAATCCTAATCGGGTAAATATTGTAAGTAGTGCCTCTGCTACATGTTTTGAATCAATTGATGGCAGGGCTACCGCCTCTCCCCACATAGAACAAGTGTCCACCAGAGTAAGGATGTAACTGTTCCTCCTCTTGGTCCGAGTGAGAGGTCCTACAATATCCACTGCAACCCTCTCAAAAGGTGTTCCCACTATGGGCATTTCCCCTAGAGTTGCAGGAGCAGTCCAGTGCTTTGGAGCTACCCTTTGACATTCTGGGCAGGATTTGACATATCTTTTTATATCCTCCGTTATCCCTGGCCAGAAGTAATGACAAGCTATACGCTGTCCTGTGGCGCTGATCCCCATGTGACCACTGAAGGGAATCGCATGCCCGAGTTCCATCACTTTATCTCTATATGAAGTGGGAAGAACCAGCTGGTTGTGACCATTTGTTCCAGTTCCGGCCTTCCTGTATAAGAGTTTGTTCTTCATGAAATATTCCCCCTTGCTCGGAGGTGTGTGGCATTTGGGCAATTTTTTAAAACAGGGCTTGAGTGTCCTATCCTCAGCCTGCGCCTTCCTCATCTCCTCTGGATGAGCATTTATAGGTTCACCTTCTTCCTCCTTCTTCTGTGACCTGGTCTGCACTGTCGCCATGATCACAGGTTTCTCGGGATTCCCCAAGAAGACGTATCTACACCCCAATATCAGAGGGTAGATTGGTTCATCTATCACTGCTGCTCTGATTTCTCCTTCCACATAGCGAGTTTTCACCGTTATCCTTGCGATGGGAAGTGTCATGAGTGGTATGTCCTTAGTCGCCCCTTGTATTTCCACTGTTTCTGTGGTATACTGACTTGGGTCCACTAGGCTAGACTTCACAACTGAATCATAATCCAAACCTGTATCATAAAGGCACCTTATGGTGACCCCATTACAAATAACATCCTCACAAACTGGGGGGTGATAAGGTTCCTGTTGTCCCTTAGGATTAACCTTTAATCTTTGCGTCCCCGACTTCATTGCAGCAATGTTTGAAGGTTTCCTTCTACAAAATTCGGTGTTATGGTTATCCTTCTTGCACCATTTACACCATCTTTTTCCTTGGTTCAACGGTTTTCTTTCATTGAACTTTTGGTCATTGAACTGTGAGTTTCTGTCGCGATAGTCATTTCTTGGCCGCTCAAAGTTTGTCCTACCTTTATTTCCCTGCTCTCTAGTATCAAATTTATTAAATTGCTGTGGAGCTTTAAAATTGTCTATGTGCTTCTTCTTAGCACCACTTACCTCTGCCTGAGCTGCCTGATACCTCTCAGCAACATTTAAAATTTCCCCCAACTTCTCTGCACCTTGTTCCATGAGAAATTTTCTCATGTCTGGAGCCATGGACTCTCTCAATTGCTCAATCATGATCATTTCTTTAAGATCTTGGGTCTTCCCCAGAGCCGTCCATTTCTCCAAATAGGTTTCTAGTCTAGCAGAGAATTGGTGGTATGTCTCCCCAGACAACAGTTTAGCATTTCTAAATTTCTTACGATAAAATTCACCATTCTTCTCGTACCTTAATAACAAAGCCTGCTTTAACATGTCATAATTGTCTTGGTCTTCCCTGTTCATTTTAGCAAATACTTCATAAGAAGTACCCCTCAATCCCTGTGATAGCTTTAAACTCCACCTCTCTCTCTCTAACCCATATGTAGTAGCTAATAACTCAAAACGTCCTAGGTACCCCTCTATGTCATCGTCTTTCTCAACAAAATGGTCTAAATGAAACCCCATAGCTGAGTTTGAGGCTCCCAGACTGGGCGTAGCCTCTGAGGCAAAAGGGCTGGCACCATTTTCAGGGGCCGGGCCTTGTAATTCCAGCTCCCTTAGTCGTAATTCGTGCTCCCTCTGCAACCTTCTATCTTCTGCCTCCCTTTCGGCAGTCAACCTTTTTTCTTCTGCCTCCCTTTGCTGTCGTTTTTTCTTCTGCCTCCCTTTGCTGTCGTTTTTCTTCTGCCTCCCTTTCGGCAGTCAACCTTTTTTCTTCTGCCTCAATCTGCAGCCTCTTAATTTCTCTATCAGCCTCAATTTGTAACCTCTTCTCTTCAGCTACCTTTCTATCTTCCCGTTCAATATATTTATCACATTCAGTCGTTACGTATTGAATTAAAATTTGACCATCCATTCCCATCTCCTTCGCGGTGAGCACAGCAGCTGATCTAAATTTTGCCAGCTCCGCCATACTTTTTAGACAATATAATAATATACAAGATAAATCTCTAACCAGTAAATACACTAAGTATTTCTTATGACTATAGTCTAACTAATTCTAACTAACCAGTTAACTAATTAATTATTACTGGCTGTGAAGATTCACCAACTTTTATCTGCAGGGACACTTTTAATTTTAAGGGAAATTTTACAATTTATTTCCCTACTTTTATTTCTCCCACCAGGAGATCCTAATATTACTGTTGGGCTAATTATCCCTGGACAAGACCCCAATATTGTAGTGGTGTTTGATGGTATTGTATGATGGTGTTATTACTAAATGTAAATTGTATGAGGCCAGCTGTGAAGGCTCCTGAGATAAAATGTAGTGGTGAATTGTCAGAAGGCCTTTCTTGCTACCACTACGACCTCACACTTAATTTTTTTTTTTAATGAATGTGGCTACGTAAAGTGTCTAGGGTTATGATATGTAGTGTGGTGTAATGGATTATAAATATACCCACAGATATTAACAAGACTAATAATATTAATAAATGTTAAAATACACTGAACTAACTCACGTGTGTAAAATTTTTTGATATAAGTATATTACATTTATTTTGTTCTGTGTCAATTTTTTAGGTTGACCAGAACTTAAAAGGATTTAGAGATTATGAAAAGAAATGCATAGAATATTATATCATAAATGCAATAGTGTACATATATATGTACTATACTAGTTAGTTTTATTAAAATGTTCTAGTATTCATCTACTTGGGAGGATAGTACTGTTTGTGCTGTTGGGGTGGCCTCATCACACCTGTCTATATTGACTACACAGTGTCCAGAAAATGGTGGGAATCTTTATGGGGTTCTTAGTAACTAAAGGGCGTTGGTGAAAGTCCAGCAGACCAGAGGCTCACTCATCTGGTAGTTGTCGCTCTGGTGCTGAAATCAGGTGGTCCCACCTCTCCGTGCTGGCGGGCAATAATGGTGGTCTCTGTCACAAATACTGCACAGATACACTCGAGTAAAGTCACCAACTGAATAGACCCTGCTTTGTTGACGACAGAAACTCGCAGCTCTGCAATCAAAGTATGGGCCATGTGTCAAAATCTATTCTCTACCCACGTCTGGACACAACAGTGACACAACAACCACATCATACAGACAGGTCAGATCTCTCTGACCAAACAGCACATTTACCATGGTGGTTTTACATCAGATAGATCCTCCCAGACTATAGATCCTGAAAAATGTTTATTAGTTTTCGGCCCTAAAAGAGGATAGGTAATATGTATCATTATTCTCAACACTTGATCTGTCTTGCATAATCCTTGCTGGAGTTTATGTACATTGTTGGTCCCTAGACCCTGACTAGGGCGGGGGGTCTAGAGCAAATCCCTACTTGTTTGTAAGGCTAGATTTCGATATGGCAGTATCAAATCACTCGAACATGAAACAATATTCAAAATATATAAGGAAATAATTTCAATCTTACCAGATTATGAATAAATAACACAGAATTTCTAGCAAAACTCAGCTGAGCTGCTGGCTATAGTATGGCGTCCCTAAATTTATTTCACTTGCTTTCATATGGAATCACCACACTTTAAAATCTGTGTCTATCACTGAACAACTATTGAAGAATGGCCCCACTTTCGCGTCTGAGCGCTAATGATATGATTGTCTGTGGCCAATCACTGCCTAGGTTATTTGAATTTCAAAATTTCTACACTAAAGTCATTTCAGTCATGCTTCAGTCAAGTATGGATGTTTATCTGTTAGTCTGTCCGTCTCTACTTGTGTTTCTAAAAAAAAATGTGCTTGGTTTTTGAACCAACCTTTCTCTCCCCTCCAAAATTTTGTCGTTAAAAGTTATATTTAGACACAGCTACCGCTCAAAAACCCTCTCCTCCATACTAAGTAAATTTGAACACCTGCGTCCAAGGTCGTGTTTTTGTGTGCAAATTGCGACACTTTTTTATTCAACACAGTCTGTCGATGATGTGAACTACACTGTCTTTTGTCATTATCTTCAATATTATCTATCCGTTTGTAAAATTAAGACCATCTTAGTTCACTGCTCAGAATAGGCCATCCGGCCAGCTAATTTTTATATTCCTAACATTAATATTAAGAAAAAATTACTTTTTAATTTTTGTAATATTCCTAACATCTGCGTTTTACCGCTCCATTCAAATCAAAAGCTTGGTATCGCAAAAGCGTCCAATAAATGACTGTGGCGTAACATATCTAGGGTCCCTTCTGTGGAGTTGCTTACTTTTTATGTCAACTTGGGAAACGTGACTTTTCTCCGTTTCCCCCCCCCCAATTGCGTCTCCTTAGCCTTTCCAGTCATATTTTTTTTCTTTTTGATCCGCCGTTCCCCTCCTGTCGCAGATGTATATGACAACGAAAGAAACATGCGAGCATTGGAACCTTGTAGAAGGTTCCTCGTGAACAGAGAAAACGACATGATATGCCTTGAAATCATCATCATCCTCTCCATCATGTGCTGAGTGGTGAGGCTTAGCCGATCATCTGTCCTCAGATCCTAAGATCTCAGTCTTTGACTGCTTCCTCTCATTCTGTTGTTGATTTCTTCCCATGCTTTGGTGTCAAAATGCCCTTGCCCTTTCTGTGTGTCTTCCTCTATTTCTCATTCCTTCTTGTGTTTTCCATTCCTTCTTTTCTCATCAGATGTTCAGTTAAAGTCACATGCCTTCTCTTTACATTTGTTATTATATTCCATTATTCATTTCTTCTTATGCGTTCTTCAGCTGTCCTCTGGGATTCCGTACATTCTTTTGAGAAACCACATCTCTGTTGGAAGCGCGGACTTTCTCGCTTTATTATACATAGACTGGACTCATTTTTCGCTCAGTAAAATTGAATGGAAATAACAGTGTTCTGTTCTGTTCTGTCTTCCTCCCATTTTTATGTTCCTAATCAAGCATGGGTCCACCAATGCAGTAGTCACCATGCAGGAAGTCTATACCAGACATCGCGAAGGAGTGATGGGTTTTTTAATACCGCGAATGGCAACGTCGTTAGAGTAAATGAATTCAGTTATGTTTGTCACGATGGAGTGATGGGGTATGCAGTACCATGGGTAGGAGTGTCATCAGATGCAAAATATTCAGTTATGTCTGTCACGGAGTGATGGAGTTTTTAATACTAGGAGTGGGGACGTCGCCAGATACAAATATTCAGCTATGTCTGTCACGAAGGAACGATGGGGTTATTAAAACTATGAGTGGGAACGTCGTTAGAGTGGTAGTATTCAGTTATATCAGCCACGAAGGAGTGATGGGAATTGTAATACCATGAGCGAGAACGTCGTTAGAGTGAAATTATTCAGTTAATCTGTCACGATGCAATGATGGGAATTATAATACCACGAGTTAAAATAATCACCTGTTAGAGAATGACACTGCAATAGAAGAATCATCAATTTTAAAACTAGAAATTTGGCATCAAACGTCAGGCTAGCAGAGACGGATGTATGAGAGCATGCATGCGTCGTGTTTATAACCAGCGAGCTACAGGAACAGTTAGCATTCACACTCTTCGACATATGCTGAGGGAGACTGAACACCTATGGGTTTGCCCGGAGTGCAATGTCGATTCTGTTCAACAATAACAATGGAGTGAAAGTATTCAGTTAATCTGTCACGATGCAGCGATCGGGCTTTTAATGCCGAGTGGGAACGTCGCCAGAGATACGGCACTGCCAATGAAATCTGTCAGCATGCGATCCTCACATCGACGTCTAAATATCCTGAAATTAAGTCTCCAGGAGGCGTTGTAGAGTTGAAGAAGTACTGGAGAGATACTTAGAACTAGACAAGAAATTCTGGAATGCCGCGGGTTGAGGGAGAAGATAAAATAAATCTTCCGAGGCCCTCTAACACTTTTCCCATTAGATGTGTGCCTTGTGACCACAGCGCATTCACCATGCTTGGACGTCAGATCGCGGGCGTGAAACCCAAGTTTGATCAGGGAGGTAAGAAATAACCCGGAGATGGGCGGATAGGGGTGGTGGAGGAGATTCCCAACAAACAAACAAATTAACAGAGATTAGAAAAACTTAACAGAGGTCAAGATGAAATAAACATGGTAACGAGAGGACACGGGTTGAAACGAACCAGCCTGAGGTTTGAATGAGATGTTTGGGTTTGGCCCCAGTGACTCCAAGTCCCAGCGGTTACGCCACTGAAGGAATTACACTTATTATTGTTTATGAGCCGCCAAGTGAAAAGGGTGGGGGTATATGGAAGACCCTCTTGTTCCGTCACATTAGTTCTGAACCACGGGCCTTTTGTGTTCGGGAGACTCCAAATCTTTGCTGATCATTAGCTAGTGAAAAGGGGAGGGGTCGCTGTGTTTCGACTGGCGAGACTCGTAACGCGCAGACTCCTCCTGCGTTATTGCGCGGTGATCGTTGCCCGGTCAAACGCTACCAGTTGTGCCTTACGTTTGAGCGATCGGTGGTGATTCGAAGAATCATCCGCGTGACGGTTGGTGGTAGCTGCTGGCCTAGCAGAGGTGTCTCCCGCTGCCTTAGCTTAGTTCGAGCTGTGAACCTGATCTTCGCGGCCATACAAGAAAGCCGAGATCACCGCCAGTGAAGCGAGTCCCCTCTCTCTCTCGATCCACGAAGATTAAATAGTTCGTGGGTAAACACCGAGAGAAGTGCTGGGGGATAAAAAAAAAAAAAAAATCAACATTATCATTGGCAGGAACACCTGTTGAAGTTTGAGGGAATAAGGATAAGTTCTTGAAAGCGGATGCTGTTGTTTTGTGATGTATTGCAGGCTTCTTATGTAGGAGTATCATTGTCGGAAAGCTGTATTCCTGCTAGACACATCCCAATCATGTGTGTATGTCATAGCCGTGTTTACATAATAAGTGAACATAAATGTTTGTGATTAGTGTATGTGTTTACATAATGATAAGTCTTCTTCGTCATTGTTCACCTGCAGTTTCCACACTAATGACTCTAATAAAGTCTTATTGCTACCTTGTTCACCTGCAGTTTCCACACTAATGACTCTAATAAAGTCTTATTGCACAAAAAAATAGTAATGATAAGTGTACACACGTTTTTAAATTGTAGATGTGTTTACATAACCACAAGTGAACAAAAATATGTGTGGATTCCCGTCTGTGTTTACAGAATAAGTGAACAAAAACATTTTTAATATGTAGGTTTCTTGACATAACATTAAGTGAACAACATGTTGTGTAGATGGTAGTCGTGTATACATAATGATAAGTGAATAAAAATGTGTGTGATTCGTAGCCGTGTTTACATAATGATAAGTGAATACATATGTGTAATTCGTTATTGTGCTTTCGTAATGATAAGTAAATAAAAATGTTTGTAATCAGTAGCTGCGTTTAGACATGTTTGCAATTCGCAGCAGTGTTTACACAGTGAAAAATGAATAAAACATGTTTGTAATTCTTGGGTAGGTTCACATAATAAGTGAGCACAAATGCTTATATTTCGTAGTGGTCTTTTCATAGTGATGAGTGAACATAAATGTTTGTAGTTAACAGCTGTGTTTGCACGTTGATAAGTGAACAATTTTTTTTTATATTTCGTGGCAGTGTTCACGTAATGATAAATGAACAACATGTTTATAGTTAGTAGTTGTGTTTTCATAACAATAGTTCAATGAATAAAAATTTGTTATAATTCGTGGCAGTGGTTTACCTTATGTTAAATAAACAAACATATTTATAGTATTTGTGTTTTCATAACGAGAGATCAACGAAATTTCTTCTATGCCTAATCCGTGTCTGTGTTAGCAAGGTGACGTATGATCGAGATTTTTGTGTAACATTTCTGTTATCTGAGGCCAGTCGGGTGAAACAAATTGGCAACATTTTTTGTTTTCTTACTTCTGAAGTTCATAGTGCGATTTTGGGTGGAGGGATGTATTGTAGTACATGGTTTAGGTCAGAGGTTTTCAAACTGTGCGTCGCGGCTCCCAGGGGCGTCGCGGCCCTTGGCTAAGGGCGTCGCGGTGGCTTGGGAAAAGTGTTGGGCTCGATATTATGAGCCAAGGTCCATCAGTAAATATAGATCTTCGTAAGTTGATTAAATTAATTTAGTTTTTCATTTACAAAATAAATACAGTCTTATTTATTTTGTGTCCGAAACTTAACTTATTTACCCCCCACAATTGGTATCAGGTGTAAAATATGCACATTCAGAAGTCATTAATATCTTTTTGGGTACAATTGCTTATATATAATATATAGTATAGAGAGGAGCCGCGGTGATTTATGCACAGGTCAAGGGAGCCGCGGACCAAAAAAGTTTGAAAACCTTTGGTTTAGGTAATAGTGGGACAGATATAATACCGTTTTACTATATCTTCGAGTAATTGTAATGCGGGTGATATATATGTAAGCATGATTCTTTTAGATGTGTGTAAAGGGGTCAGGCTCTTGTGTTTTTCTGTCTTTGTCCTATTTTCCCTTCAAGATTACTTGTGAATGTAGTTTTTTTTTTTTTTTTTTTTTTTTTTGAAGATAGGTTGGTCAACACATGCTTGAAGGGAGATTAGCGAATATAGGCACTACGTCTGTCATACATGTTTGAAGGGAGATTGGTAAAAATGGAAAAATGGTTACACATATTTGAAGGGAGACTGGCGAAAATACGTATGTAACACATGTTTGAAGGGAGATTGGTGAACATATTTTCTTTTCCACGCAAGTAAAAAGTGATAGCTAATTTAGCTTTCTATTTACATGGTAATCATGAATTCCTGTACGTCTTCTCGTATTTAGAAGATAGGGGGCGTGTATGGTTTACTGAATACATGTATACGAAGTCATTGGTTAGAATTATGTGTTCAAAATCATGCCAGCAGGAAAGTGGATAAACCTTATTTCTAGAAACGCATGGATTCTTTCCCTGGGTTCTTTGAGGAGATAGAAAAATGAGTAGGGTTAATGCTTAGGCATGTCGTAAGAGACAACTAAGGTGAGGTTGCGCATAGGATGTGCTTGTTCGTACACTCTCAGACGTCAAAGTGACTATGTTCAATGAAAGCAGTGGTCAGCTTGAGGCTATTTCTATATCCATAGAGCTTGTCCAGGAATGGTACTGAAGATGGCTGGCTATATGTACTTTCTCTGTTCCTCGTATGGCATCCCCCACTTTGTCAAACAAAATGCTACAGAAATCACCACTACAAGAACACACAAGTGTGTTGGTGCAGGCGTCTAGTGCGGCAGTGATTGCTGTTGTGGTAGCCATGTGCTCCTAAAAAGTAGCAAAAAGGGGAGAGAAGAGTGGTTTATTGTATTCTCTGGTCCCTACCAATACCCGCGATCTTGTCAACATAAGGTCTCTATACGGTAATCAGTGGCGTACTTAAGGGGGGAAGGGTGCGAGGGGGCTGTCCGCCCCGGGTGACAGCCAGGAAGGGGAAGGGAGTGCCATCGGACACTATTAATAGAGTAAAAAAAAAGGTAAAGTTAATCCCATAGCCAATACTGTCCTGCCATAGGGGAGTGAAGTGTTAGAGACTTCACTATACTAGGTCCAGCATCGAGAGGCGGGGTGACCAGTTCCCTTCCTCGCTGCCTTTTCCTTCCCTAACTCAAAGTCAGGTACTCATTTACAGCTGGGTAGACTGGATCGCATCGGTACCGTGAATCGAACCCGGCACCTTTGCCGCAAGTGACCAGCGCTCTAACCACTCTTCCAGTAGGACGCTTATTAATAGATTACTTACTGTTAAAATGTTACTTACTAGTGTGTTTATTTATTGGGGGCGGGGATGTCACATGTAATACCAGCCCCGGGTGCCAAGTACTTTAGGGACGCCTCTGGGTCTCATTAATGCATTCATCACCCTTTTCCTCACCAAGGAGCATAGGCCGGTCATCAACACCACATGCCAAATTCTCCTGACACTTGCCATAAGCTCAAGCTCTTTTTACTCTCCAGTTCTCTTCTCCATGTGGTTTTATGGTCTACCTCTGCCTCTCTTTCCCAGGGGATTCCAGAACAAGGACTACCTTGTTATGCTATCAACAGGTTTCCTCAATGTGTGTCCTATCCATCGCCAGCTATTCTTCTCTATCTCTTGTTCCACTGGCACTTGTCTGGTTCTTGTCATCAATTCCACATTGAAGAAAATAAGTTCTGCGCCACTCTTTTCTTTACATCTGTTTGTTGACAGTACCACATATGAGCAACGTTTGTTTATTAAAAATATGGTACTGTTGTCATTGGCTGGTCAGGGAGCCGCGCTAGCGTAGTGGTTACAACACCGCTCTGGCGACCGGGTGATACAGGATCAAACCCGGGCGACGGCATTTGAGGATTTTTCGTCGACCGGGATTTGGACTGGATTAACTCGAGACCTGGCGAGAACATTTGAAGAAGTCTCGTCGACCAGGGACTGGCGGCTCCTGAGCCGACCCAGCTGCAATGGGTACCTCCGAAATCGGCGAGTATTTGCCTGAATGGCGAGGGACACCTGTCTCTGTACAAGGGATACTCACGTAAAATCAATGTCAGGTTAGACATAAATAATAACCTGAGATTTCGCCTCGAGTATTAGCGGGCGTACGAAAAAAAAAAAAAAAAAAATTGGCTGGTCAGCCTATAGTAGATAATGATATGTTACTGGTGCTATCATATATGGAGGCATATCTGGAATCATCCTTATGTGACCACCAGCTAAGCACAATGCCACAGTATTCATATGTGGAAGTGAACCTGTCTGTAATTAAACCCTCATTGACTCTTGAAATCATCCACACACCTCCAGAGATTCCTCCTGTGGTGAAACTTGTTGAGAACCCAGCATTACACACTAAGTTTGGAGAAGTCACTTGAGCCCCAGACGTAACTTTTTGGCGTTGACCTAGTTGACTGCGTGCAGGAGGATCTTACTATGGACCCAGTGATAGGCAGGGGGAGCTGAGAAGTGGCTCAGTGCAGGACGTGACAAATCCTTGGGAGAGCCCAGAACCAGTGCACAGTATTTTAGCTCTGCATTGTTGGAGAGTTCCCTTGAATGGCGGGGAATACACAGTATGCCACACACTTCTTACTCTTAGCTTGCAACCAGATGTGATGATCCTTTAAATGCCAGCCAAGTTAGAGAAACTGGAGCTTATGACTTCAACTCAGCACGTTTCGGAATAGCAGAAAAACCACAGGAAAATCCTAGATCTACAGTGTAGATAATACCAAGGAGTCTTCAACTTGGTGCTGGCTGCAAAAGAGCGAGAAGCTCAGCAGTCCTAGTTAAACAACAACAGCAACTAGTGCTATTGGGTGGTCAGCCTATATTAGATAAAGACATGTTACTGGTGCTGCCTAAATGAGAAAGGTGAAGAGATGGTAAGAGCGGGGCAAGTTATGTTCATTAGAGTTTGCACATGTTTAAAATCGTTACAGCCAGTTTGATGTGTAATTTGTTTTTCTCTTAAAGTTGAATTTTGACCAGTTTGAGTGTAACTGCGCACGCCTATGCGAATTAGCACCTTTTTTTTCTAGTAAAATCTGTACTGATGAGTGTACGATTAGCGGAGTGCTTACCCTATATAGCAGACCTGAACAACCAATCAGAACCGCACCGTTTCACATTATGGCGTCAAAATCACCGAGAACTAACGCTCATTGATGGTAGACCAAAGACAAGACAGTCAGAGTGCGTAGAGTGCTCGCCTCTAGCGACACAGGCACCGTGCTCGTAACACGGCGGCGTCACGCTTTAGTCTACCCAGCTGTAAATGGGTACCTGACTCTGCTCTTGAGCTGGGAAAGGCAACGGCCGCGAGAAAGAGAGCTGGTTACCCCACCTCTCGAAGCTGTGGACATAGTATCGTGAAGTCTCTAACTGCAGTATCTGTTATGGGACAGCTTTGACCTTTTATCAGTACTGATATTGTTATTCTATGTTAAATCTTTCCACACACGTCCTTCTTCACATTTTGGTTTTGTCTCGTTTGAAGGACCATCTTCATTGCACACTAACAACTCTATCAGTGCCCCAATCTCCTCCCTTAGATTACACAAGGAGGATCTCAACACAGTGCACGAACTCCATAGCAACAGCGAGGATCCCAATGTGTGTATACAGGAATCAAACATTCTATAAATAGTTTTGTGGTGGGTAGATTTCCTAATTTTTAAATTTTGCCAGGGCCAACACTTTACGATTTCCAACTGCCGAGGGATTTTTAATTCGTGCAACCTCTTATTTTTTCGCCCTTATCCGAGCAGGCTAGGCATCCGATCTCACTACCCTGGAAATCAGGGGGGAGTATGGTTTCATTGGGAAGCACTGGTTCTGAAAAACAAATGTCCATCAACTATATTGCCTGTACTGGGAGCGAACCCGGCACCTTTAGAATTAAAGACGGACGCCATATCTCTTAGCCACTACGACCCCTTTCTTCAGGTTTTAATACATGTTTATGTTCATCATCATCATCAGCTGCCATCTCCACAACGAAGGTTGGCTGTAATGGATCTCCAACGTCTTCTGTCTCTTGTCTTGGTGGTGCACTCTGATAGACTCATTCCTGTCCATCTCTTGATGTTATCTTCCCACTTATAGCGCTGTCTTCCCCTTGCACGTTTGCCTTCACCTCTCCCTTCTGTTATGGTCTTCTGCAGGGTGTTATGCCTTTTTATGTGGCCAGAGTATTTTAGCTGCCGAACTTTGATCTCCCTCATTAGTTCTCTTTTTCATACCTAGGTTTTCTAGGACCTCCTTATTTGTTTTCTTCTCTTTCCATGAGATGCGCCCCATTCTTCTATATATCCACATTTCAAGAGCCTCAATTCTTTCTTCCAAATGTTTATTCATCGTCCATGTTTCTGCACCATACAGAAATGCAGAATATATATAACACTTTATGTTTATAGACCCCCCCCTTCCCCCCCCCCCCCCGAAAAAGGAGTTCACAAGAACAAACACATACCGCCCCCCCCCCCCCCCCCCCCGCCCGAAAAAGGTGTTCACAAGAACAAACACAGAACGCAGCCACGTTTAAGAGAAACAACATTTTCATCGTAAACCTTACAGCTAAAACGTGATACGCGCCCGTGTTGTTATCGTTAATCTATTTCTCTAACCAGTTCTAGTCATCCCGGCGCTTTCTTCAAAAAATTAAAATTTAATCAGTGGAATCCATAATGTTCCTAGCACCTTGCTATCACCTGTGACAAAATCAATCTGCCGTAGCGGAATAATAAAAGGGGGAGGGGGTGTGCCGGAGGGAGAAGGACTGAATTACCCCGAGTACTTTTCTCATGTTTCCAGTTCACCCTTTGTATCTTCCTTTTTCCTCGCATCGCTAATTTTTATTATTGAGCCGAAGCGTCCGGATCAAATTGCAGAGATCTAGTTTCAAATCTCGGTCCCAATACTCTGTTTCTCTTGGCAGCTTTTTTCTTTATACAGCCGTAGACTTTATGAAAGTTTTTTCTTGCTGCCTTACCAACGTAGTTTGTAGCTTCGTGGTGTGTTTTTTTAATTACATATTCATATCGAATTATGTTCTCCCTTCCCTTCTCCATACGCACATAAATGCGCACAGATAATCTAGAACAAACCAGCGCCATTTAACGTTCTCACATCGTGAAGATGTATAGCACAAACCGACGTTAAAACATGTTCTCATACAACATAAGATTTTTAGAACACACTGACGTTAATGTCTATGTTCATACATCATGTCAGGAGATTTTTAGAACACACTGACGTTGATGTCTATGTTCACACATCATGTCAGGATATGTTTAGAACAAACTTGTAGCGGAAGGTTTTATATGTGTGAGATGATAATGCTAGAGTAGAAATAGTATTCTCTCCAGAATGTGTGAGGTCCCAGTGACAGAGAAGTACACTGGTATCACTCGATAGTCACGGCTGTGAAAGTATCTGGACTGAAAATATTCAGAGAACAGTCAGACCTTACTGCGCCACCTCCGCTATGTGACCACCTGTGATATTAATAAAAATTCAACCAAACTCAGTATCAACTATATTGAATGAATAAAGCTGGTGAATACAATTTATATCCTCTTTATTTACATCTATCTAATTGTGGTGATTGCGTGTGACTGGTGATACAAAAGTTATATTTATACAAAACCAAATTGGCGAAAACAATTACAGTTGTTACAAGTTACACTAAAAATGTCATTTCTTTAGACTTTTCCAATTAGTTGGGTAATAGACTTCTTCACTGTCTTATTCACTTTATAACTTTCACTAGTTTATCACGCAAATTGTCATCACAAAACTCTGCTTGACAGTTATCACTTCTTGGGTGCACGATTGTCACAAATATCACTCATCTGTTTAGTTAATCAGTGTTCATATGAGATGTACAGCTTCAGTAGGTCTTGCTTCTACCAATCCAGACACTGCCGGGGCGATTCGCATTGATCATCGAGCAATTCTTGATCATTGACCTCTGACTTTTGGTTGACAAGTATGAACCCTCGCAGGATCTAATTAAGATCAGTAAAGACTGGCTTTAGTGGAGTAACAGAACTGCCTGGCTGCAAATAACAAGATATTGGCCGTGACACGTTTCTCTCTCTCCAGCCGTTGTCCTTCTGTCTTGCCTCGCTGTACAAGTGAATTTGAAATCATTTCCGTCCGCCCTTATATATGCAGCTACCGGACGTACAGGAAACAAGGCTCGCAACTCCAGCAAACTTCCCAAAAAAGTTGTAACTTCGGGGGGTTTGTGCTAGAGGTGTTTCAAACCTTGGTCTCGTGCATTTCACCTTTCCCAGTTCAAGCCTTTGGAGTTATATATTTCCGTTCTCCATGAGTTGACCTTTATATCCATATGTTGTTTTCCTATATCTGTCGTGTTAACGATTTTATATTGAATTATAAATAGGAAAAACACAGGATTTCTCAATGCACGGACACTATTCTTGCGAAATTCTTCACAACTACTTACTCCCTTCTGATTTCCTTGTACCTATACATAAATGAAGATATTCCCGTCAAAAGGAGACCATTCTCATCCTTGTCTGTCATTCCGTTCTCCTTCCCGATGTCTAATTCTAACCATGATTTCGGACGATTTATTCTTCCTTATACACTCGCCGAAGTCATTCTATCTGACCGTGGGAAACCCCTTCTCTGATTGGCTGCCCTAGATACACACAGGAAAATACCCCTGCATTCCTTTGTTCAGGTCAGCACACTGGTGTCCCACTTTTCGGTCTTCAAACATTTAACTAGGCAATGCGTAACATGCGACAGAGCCTCCCTCTCTTTTAAGCTGTAGATTTCTACAGCTAACAACTGTAAGCTTTGCCGTAGTTAATGTTCTTCTTACTCTCGTTCTATCTCAGTTGGGTGTCGAGTAAGAAAATCTGCTCCTACATTTTGTTTTCATGGATATAGATTTATCCTTCGCTATCTCTCTTTTCCCAGTTCGGCTTTTCATCCAGGCCCTTACCGCTGGTGAAATGGGGTCGGTAGGTTTCCCTTGAAGTTTACCGCCCTCTTTTCGTTGATAGTTGGTTGCGGTTTTCCCTCGCAAATTCGTAGGTGTTTGATTTTGGCTACGTGATTTGTTCTTTTCTTCCAGTGCATGGGTTTCAGACTGCAATTCAACCTGTGTGGGATGTTTCTTTTCCCCTCCAGTGCAAATCTCGGGAGTACCCATGATGGCTGGTTTGCTTGTAGACTTTTGAAGACTCTTCCGCCGACTTTCTGAATCTACATGAGTGCACTCTGGACAGGAATTTACATACCAATTGATGTCTTCCGTAATACCTGGCCAGTAGTACTGGGTGGCTATTCTTTGTTTTGTGGCACCATTACCCAGGTGTTCACTCAAAGTTATGTGCCCCCAGCCTATAACCTTATTTCTATAGGTGGATGGTACAACAATTTGACCATGACTTTTCGTCCCTCTGCCAGCTTTCCTGTGCAAGAGTCCATGTTCCATATAGAAATTTCCTTTCCTTGGAGTGTTATGTGGTTTTGACAGTTTGCCAAAACAAGGCTTCAATGTGCTGTCAGCTACTTGAGCCCGTTTCATTTCAGTAGAATGAAATTTTAATTTGGTGTCCCTCTCTATGTTCCTGGAGTCAGACCTGGTCTGGATTTCTGCCATAACCATAGGTTTCACCGGGTTTCCCAAGAAAACATATCTACGCCCCAACATCAGGGGGTAAAAGGGATCATCTAACACTGCTGCATTTATCTCCCCTTCCACATAGCGACAACTGACGTGAATTTTTGCTATGGGTAAAGTTAGGGGTAATGCTCCCTTTAGTGGCCCTTGAATATCTACTGTTTCTGTGGTGATTTGTTCCGGGCGCACCAGAGATGCACACACGACTGCGTCATAGGACAAACCTGTGTCATACATTCCTGTGACTTGTTTGCCATTCACAGTCACTATCTCCTGTGTAGGTGGGTGATGGAGGCTATTCTGAATCACCGTCAGTTCCTTCCTATCAGAAGTCCTCACCTGTAAGCATGCAGCATGATGAAGAGGTTTTTTCCTCCCACATTTATCAGTGTTGTGGTTGTTCATTTTGCAGAACTTACACCATTTTTCTTCCCTCCGTGAGGGTTTATTGTTATATCCTGGAGGGTTCTTGTCTTTGTAGTCATATTTTTTTTTTTTATTGTCTGGTTGTTCTTGGTTGTATTGTCCTTTTGTTCAAACTCGTTTTGGTTTTGTGGTGACTTGAAACTATCTCCCTGCTTCCTCTTATTTCCTTGAGTCAGGGGGTGAGCCAGTTTGTGACTTTCTGCATAGATGATTATTTCATCTAATCTCTCTCTTTTATGTTCTACCAGGAATGTCTTCGTCTCAGGAGACATGGACTCCAGGAGTTGTTCTATCAACATCATCTCCTTGATCCCTTCAAAATCCTGATTGAAGTTTCCTAACTGACACCACCTCAGCAAGTAACTTTCCAACCTTGCTGAGAACTGCTGATATGTTTCTCCTGTCTGGAGCATAGCAGTTCTAAATCGCCTTCTATAAGCTTCTGCGTTTTGTTCGTAACGCACCAACAATGCTTGTTTCAAGGCTTCATAATTTTCCTGATCTTCTTTTTGCAGCTTCAAGTAGACGTTATAAGATACACCTCTCAATCCCTGTGACAACTTCAAATTCCACTTTTCTTTTTCTAGGCCATAAGTAGTGGCCAATCGTTCATATCTGTCAAGGTAATCCTCTATTCCCTCTTCTTTCTCCACAAATGGGTCCAAGTGGAAGTTCATAGCTCCATTGGAGGTGCTTTGGCTGGCGCTGGTATCCGAATGAGATGACCTACTACCATTAGTGGTAGCCGCTGCCTGTATTTCAAGCTCTTTTAATCTCAGTTCATGGTCTCTATCAGCTTGTAGCTTCCTTTCCTCAGCTGTTAATCTTCTTTCTTCAGCCTCCAATTTCTTGGCTTGAGCCTCAACTTCCAACAGAAGCCTCTTTTCTTCAGCTTCCATTCTTTTGGCTTCTCTCTCAGCTTCTAGTCTTTTGGCTTCTCTCTCAGCTTCTGCTTGCAGCTTCCTTTCCTCTCTATCCATATGTTTGTCCACTTCAGTTGTGACATACTGGATGAGAGCATCACCTGTCAAGTCCAGCTCTTTTCCCATTTGCATGATCGCAGTTCTGAACTTCACTAAGTCAGCCATTATATTAAGTTAAGTAGGGTATGAAAACTTACCTAAACTTACTTAAAATAATTATCAAATGGACAACACAATTAATCGTGCAACCTTGTGATAGTCAATATTTACTAAGTACTCTAAGGTACTGTTACTGAGAAAAAAATCTTGTTCTAGAATTTCCAAAAAAAAAAAAAAAATTTTTTTTTTTTTTTTTTTTTCTATTGGTGGCCCAAGATAGACTAAAGATAGATGTATTAGATAGAGGATGGCTCAGGATATACGAGAATATCCCGGACGAGCCCCCACTGTGGCGAAAGGTTTTATATGTGTGAGATGATAGTGCTAGAGTAGAAATAGTATTCTCTCCAGAATGTGTGAGGTCCCAGTGACAGAGAAGTACACTGGTATCACTCGATAGTCACGGCTGTGAAAGTATCTGGACTGAAAATATTCAGAGAACAGTCAGACCTTACTGCGCCACCTCCGCTATGTGACCACCTGTGATATTAATAAAAAATTCAACCAAACTCAGTATCAACTATATTGAATGAATAAAGCTGGTGAATACAATTTATATCCTCTTTATTTACATCTATCTAATTGTGGTGATTGCGTGTGACTGGTGATACAAAAGTTATATTTATACAAAACCAAATTGGCGAAAACAATTACAGTTGTTACAAGTTACACTAAAAATGTCATTTCTTTAGACTTTTCCAATTAGTTGGGTAATAGACTTCTTCACTGTCTTATTCACTTTATAACTTTCACTAGTTTATCACGCAAATTGTCATCACAAAACTCTGCTTGACAGTTATCACTTCTTGGGTGCACGATTGTCACAAATATCACTCATCTGTTTAGTTAATCAGTGTTCATATGAGATGTACAGCTTCAGTAGGTCTTGCTTCTACCAATCCAGACACTGCCGGGGCGATTCGCATTGATCATCGAGCAATTCTTGATCATTGACCTCTGACTTTTGGTTGACAAGTATGAACCCTCGCAGGATCTAATTAAGATCAGTAAAGACTGGCTTTAGTGGAGTAACAGAACTGCCTGGCTGCAAATAACAAGATATTGGCCGTGACACGTTTCTCTCTCTCCAGCCGTTGTCCTTCTGTCTTGCCTCGCTGTACAAGTGAATTTGAAATCATTTCCGTCCGCCCTTATATATGCAGCTACCGGACGTACAGGAAACAAGGCTCGCAACTCCAGCAAACTTCCCAAAAAAGTTGTAACTTCGGGGGGTTTGTGCTAGAGGTGTTTCAAACCTTGGTCTCGTGCATTTCACCTTTCCCAGTTCAAGCCTTTGGAGTTATATATTTCCGTTCTCCATGAGTTGACCTTTATATCCATATGTTGTTTTCCTATATCTGTCGTGTTAACGATTTTATATTGAATTATAAATAGGAAAAACACAGGATTTCTCAATGCACGGACACTATTCTTGCGAAATTCTTCACAACTACTTACTCCCTTCTGATTTCCTTGTACCTATACATAAATGAAGATATTCCCGTCAAAAGGAGACCATTCTCATCCTTGTCTGTCATTCCGTTCTCCTTCCCGATGTCTAATTCTAACCATGATTTCGGACGATTTATTCTTCCTTATACACTCGCCGAAGTCATTCTATCTGACCGTGGGAAACCCCTTCTCTGATTGGCTGCCCTAGATACACACAGGAAAATACCCCTGCATTCCTTTGTTCAGGTCAGCACACTGGTGTCCCACTTTTCGGTCTTCAAACATTTAACTAGGCAATGCGTAACATGCGACAAAACTGACGTTAATTTATATGTTAACACATTATGTCTTGGATATGTTTAGAACAAACTGACGTTAATTTATATGTTAACACATTATGTCTTGGATATGTTTAGAACAAACCGACATTAATTCATATTCTCACACATCATGTCTTGGATATGTTTAGAACAACATGACGTTAATTCACATTCTCACACATTATGTCTTGCAGATGTTTTGAACAACCGACGTTAATTCACATTCTCACACATCATATCTTGCAGATGTTTTGAGCAACCGACGTTAATTCCCATTCTTACACATCATGTCTTGCAGATATTCAGAACAAAAACCAGCATTAAAAAACATTCTCAACATCTTCGTGTTATTTCCCTGGTTTACCGTCCACCACCAGCCGTCTCTCTTTAACCTTTGTAACCTTGTGAGTGTGCGCACTTCGTCTTCATCACTTTCTTCTGGAGCATGGAGAAGATACTGTAGCTGGTCCACTTACAGGCAGTCTGCGACAGTCGTTAATGTGCAGTTGCTGTGGTGTTTTCTGTAACAGTATGTTTTACCTGATGAGGTGCAAACCCCATTCACAAACCTCGTATCTGTCGCCTTTTTACGACATACCTGAGGGAGTGGTAGTCCTATTCTTTCTTTGTCTCCCTAGAGTCTACCCCGGGCAACTACACAGGTAAGTGGCAGTTTACCTGCCTCTGAGTTCGAGTTGCCGATTGCTGTCGCGAGTTCGAATCTGTAACACTTTTACAATTTTTTGTTCTTCCTGCTCTGTTGTGCTGTATAAGTGTTTCTCTTCCTGCTCTGTTGTGCTGTATAATTGTTTCTCTTCCTGCTCTGTTGTGCTGTATAATTGTTTCTCTTCCTGCTCTGTTGTGCTGTATAATTGTTTCTCTTCCTGCTCTGTTGTGCTGTATAATTGTTTCTCTTCCTGCTCTGTTGTGCTGTATAAGTGTTTCTCTTCCTGCTCTGTTGTGCTGTATAACTGTTTCTCTTCCTGCTCTGTTGTGCTGTATAATTGTTTCTCTTCCTGCTCTGTTGTGCTGTATAACTGTTTCTCTTCCTGCTCTGTTGTGCTGTATAATTGTTTCTCTTCCTGCTCTGTTGTGCTGTATAATTGTTTCTCTTCCTGCTCTGTTGTGCTGTATAATTGTTTCTCTTCCTGCTCTGTTGTGCTGTATAATTGTTTCTCTTCCTGCTCTGTTGTGCTGTATAACTGTTTCTCTTCCTGCTCTGTTGTGCTGTATAAGTGTTTCTCTTCCTGCTCTGTTGTGCTGTATAATTGTTTCTCTTCCTGCTCTGTTGTGCTGTATAACTGTTTCTCTTCCTGCTCTGTTGTGCTGTATAAGTGTTTCTCTTCCTGCTCTGTTGTGCTGTATAATTGTTTCTCTTCCTTCTCTGTTGTGCTGTATAAGTGTTTCTTTTCCTGCTCTGTTGTGCGGTATAAGTGTTTCTTTTCCTTCTGTGTTGTGCTGTATAACTGTTTCTCTTCCTGCTCTGTTGTGCTGTATAATTGTTTCTCTTCCTGCTCTGTTTTGCTGTATAAGTGTTTCTCTTCCTGCTCTGTTGTGCTGTATAAGTGTTTCTCTTCCTTCTGTGTTGTGCTGTATAACTGTTTCTCTTCCTGCTCTGTTGTGCTGTATAATTGTTTCTCTTCCTGCTCTGTTGTGCTGTATAACTGTTTCTCTTCCTTCTGTGTTGTGCTGTATAAGTGTTTCTCTTCCTGCTCTGTTGTGCTGTATAAGTGTTTCTCTTCCTTCTGTGTTGTGCTGTATAACTGTTTCTCTTCCTGCCCTGTTGTGCTGTATAAGTGTTTCTCTTCCTGCTCTGTTGTGCTGTATAACTGTTTCTCTTCCTGCTCTGTTATGCTGTATAAGAGTTTCTCTTCCTGCTCTGTTGTGCTGTATAATTGTTTCTCTTCCTGCTCTGTTGTGCTGTATAATTGCTTCTCTTCCTGCTCTGTTGTGCTGTATAACTGTTTCTCTTCCTGCTCTGTTGTGCTGTATAAGTGTTTCTCTTCCTTCTGTGTTGTGCTGTATAAGTGTTTCTCTTCCTGCTCTGTTGTGCTGTATAACTGTTTCTCTTCCTGCTCTGTTGTGCTGTATAAGTGTTTCTCTTCCTTCTGTGTTGTGCTGTATAAGTGTTTCTCTTCCTGCTCTGTTGTGCTGTATAAGTGTTTCTCTTCCTTCTGTGTTGTGCTGTATAAGTGTTTCTCTTCCTGCTCTGTTGTGCTGTATAATTGTTTCTCTTCCTGCTCTGTTGTGCTGTATAACTGTTTCTCTTCCTGCTCTGTTGTGCTGTATAAGTGTTTCTCTTCCTGCTCTGTTGTGCTGTATAAGTGTTTCTCTTCCTTCTGTATTGTGCTGTATAAGTGTTTCTCTTCCTGCTCTGTTGTGCTGTATAAGTGTTTCTCTTCCTTCTGTGTTGTGCTGTATAACTGTTTCTCTTCCTGCTCTGTTGTGCTGTATAAGTGTTTCTCTTCCTGCTCTGTTGTGCTGTATAAGTGTTTCTCTTCCTTCTGTGTTGTGCTGTATAACTGTTTCTCTTCCTGCCCTGTTGTGCTGTATAACTGTTTCTCTTCCTGCTCTGTTGTGCTGTATAAGTGTTTCTCTTTCTTCTGTGTTGTGCTGTATAAGTGTTTCTCTTCCTGCTCTGTTGTGCTGTATAAGTGTTTCTCTTCCTGCTCTGTTGTGCTGTATAAGTGTTTCTCTTCCTGCTCTGTTGTGCTGTATAAGTGTTTCTCTTCCAAGTTGTTCTTTTTGTGAAGCTATTGCTATTTTATTTATTCTCTCATCCCCCTTTACCCCCCCCCCCCCCCCCCCCCCCCCACCCCAAATATTTTCTCTATTCCCCATACTACCTCTTCAGCGTTCGTCCTGAAAAGAACGTTGTGTTGCCGTTTACAGCGAAGCTACGATATTTGCGCCTTTCGGCCCGACATATCCGTTTTCAGCATGGCATTGTTGGGACCGGGTTTGCCTTCCCTCTTCGATCCCTACTCTCTCGGCCAGACTGCAGTGATGCAGCCTGTTTCTAGGACCACCACTTGGAGGTGGAGTAGGGTCTTGGTTAGCTCTGGTTCGCTGACCCTGACGCAAGCAGTCAAGTTATGAGTCGCTAACTGCGTTCATCTCGTTTGCTGCGTCTTCGGTCCCATGTCAAGACTCATTTTCTATTAATTACATCATCGTCCTCCTGAAAGTTCATCATCGGATGTTAATATCTATCTACCCCCCCCCCCCCCCACACACACACACACACACACATATATATATGGCCCCTATCTCTAGTCTTTCCTCACTTGCTCTACTTTCTCTCGTCTTTCCTCTCACTCTGTTATTTCTTTCAGATTCCTCAGCTCTCACTCCGAGTCTGCCCCTGGAAGTCTTATTTATCTCTCCTCCTCCTCTTTAATGCTCCGCATTCATCCCTCGAAATCTAATCACATCGCTACCGCCCCACTTTTTCCGCTGTCCCTCTTTTGGTCTATCTCCCCTACCCTTCCACTAAAAATAAAACATAACTAAATAAACAAACAAACAATCAAAACTTTCCTCCATAATAATGTTATATCCACGATCATTTAGAAATGAAAAAAATGATTAAAAAAAACACTGAATCCACTTATCTTAACAATCTCTCCTCCAGCAATCGCATATTCCATCTCTTCTAATTTTTTTTTTTTTTTTTTTTTTTCAGTTTCTTTTCCTCTTCAAGATTCCAAGACCTCCTTCTCATACTCAGCTCTTTTCAGTAATCACTTTGTATCGAAATCCAATTTTAAAAAAAATAATACACATTGGGAGATGCATTTCTTTCATCTCCATTCTATTATATTACGTTTTCTCTGAAGTCATTCTAATCACAGCTGTTAAATCTCCCTCTTGTGCCGCAGAACGCATGCAATTCTTCTGCGTAGCATTGACAGTGAAAGGGAATGGAGCTCAGCTGGCCTAGTTACAAAATAAAACTCCCTTGTGTTCGGACAAGCTCATTCACCTACGAACAGTATATATATATATATATATATATATATATATATATATATATATATATATATATATATATATATACATACATACATATATATATATATATATATATATATATATATATATATATATATACTTAGTCGTTCCTCTTCTACCGTGAGATGTAGAGGTTTAGAAGAAATTAAGAGAGACAAGAAATACCCCCTTTTCTGAAAAGAATAAGGGTGTATCGACATCAAAGGTAGGATCCAGCTGTATAAACTATAAACCTCCAGGTATGATGATAGTATATGTTGCTGAATGTCTATGGGCTCCCTCTCAAAAATCCTCCCCTGATATTATTCTTATTATTAGTATTAATTGTATTAGCTCTGCTAGGGGATTAATTTAATTAATTAAATATGTATCTATATATCAACCAGAACTTTAACTCAATTTAAATAATTCAGCAAGTCTGATTGTACATATTTACAATTTATTTAACCTATACCGTTTATCTTTTCGGTTAGATAACTTTGAAAGAACTCAAATGTATTTACATAATAAAATAACTAAACATGGAATATGAATTATGAATATGAATTATCAAAATGGATCAATATGATGAATTTCTCTTTCAAATAACAATTATCTATTACACATATGTTTTGTCACTCTAACTGGACTGTGAAGTTAGTATTCATCAAAATAATGTCCACAATGAGTCATCATATACTTGGTTTTTATCTTTGGTATTTGATGTTTTAAAGATAGTCTCTGGATTGGCTGACCAGTGACTTTGCTTTGCCACTTATCTGATATGTAGAGATGAATCACACTCTAGCCATGAACACACAAGATCTGAATCTCCAGGCCGGGAAAGCTGGGTAACTAGCTCTATGAACATCAAGAGCCTTCGCACCACAGAGTCCCACAGAGGTGGATGTCTCGTACAATTATGGTAGTTGCAGGATAAAACCTATCCTATCCTCACATACAATGGACATGACAAACATTGTCAGACATTATGCTAACATATGCACAGGACAATTTACCTCAATACCACTCACAGCCAGTTCAATATGACTACACTTTCCTTATAAATCCCAAGTTAGATCCATTTGTCCATGATCCGCCTCCATACAATGATTTGGTCTAGTATAAAATACTAAGTAATACCTTGATCAATACATTTTAACAAATCCTGTCATCCTTTCTTATGTTCCTGATAAGTGTGTCGTTCCTTTAAGAAATACTCATTTAAATACTTTATCAAACTTACAGGCGTACTTTGGCCATCATTCTCAATTATTCTACACATTTACAAGGCTGGCTTTTCCTCTAACTGTATACAGATGCTGGTAGTTGCCGCCTGCAACACACTCGTCCTGTAATTTTTCTTAACACATATTACATACTTCCTAACGCACAAGTGAATTAATCACAGGAAAATTACATAATTATATATATATATATATATATATATATATATATATATATATATATATATATATATATATATATATATATATATATATATATATATATATATATATATATATATATATATATATTCTTTCTTACCCTCAGGCAATACACACAAGCTGTAACAGGCTGTTAATGGGCATCTAGGTCTGCAAGGCAGATGCGGTGGCAAAGTTATATGACTTTTACACTTGTACCGCTCTCTTCTGTTCACCTGTCTTTTCAAATTTTGTGGCCTCAATTTAGCCAAGGGCAAGGTCTTATATACTGGCACATCCGCCATATCGGATGGCATAGGGAAAAAGGGGTGTTAAAAATCTCAAAATGAGGCATAATTTTGCTCTCTGTTCAATGTAAACATTTTAATGTGCATTATCTTTCTTAATTCTGTGCCGATTTTGATCATCTAAAGCTTGAATTATTCTGTGAATTATTCTGTATTGACCTATCTACTAATTGGTTAGTTTGCAAAATGCATTTTAATATATGCATGCTTTAACTAGCTAAATTGGGACTAACCATGATGTAACGAAGTTCTTTCCCTCGATATTTCTATCTTACTAAAATACTATTCGAGAAAGTTTTTGCACCTACCTCTAAAGTAACATTCCCGTTGTTGAAATATATACTCCTTCCCGTTTAAACTTCTTTAGTCCTTATGAAATTAAATACCTTCGTACTATAAGTTGCACACAATGGGCCTCCATGTTAAGCATAAAATGTTTCACAACACACTCCAAGAAGGACGCGTTTTCATCGGCTAGTGTATCAGAGAGTTCTCAACATATGGCGTGCGGTATGGTCAGATTTATTCCTAAGTATACAGAAAACCGTGTTGTGAGACATACTAAATCACGACATCCCCCTCATATATATACTCGTATATAGTTGACACAAGTATTCTGAGGACAAGAAAGAAAAGGACTACTGTCCATTCAATCATTATCCCTTCAATCCTCCAAGAGCATAGGCTTTCAACAAACGCATGTCACGGTGCAGTCATGTCACGGTGCAGTCATCTCACGGCCATTCCTGGTCTTTCTTGTCATTTTTACTTTTGTCTCGAGTTTTCTTCTCCGTGTGCTTTTGTTGTTAACTCTTACTTCTTCCCCCCAGGCATGTCGTAAAAGGCTATGCATACGGGGTTGTGCATGGTAGCTGGCAACCTCATCGTGGAAACAGACCGCAACAGAAACCACCACTGCAAGACTGTATACTTTGGACATAAGTTTTCCCTCAAAGGGGGATCACCTACAATATGGTGCCTGCACTCTCTATAAAGAGCGGTAAATGAGGTGATGATATATTATCATTATCTCCCTTCAGCTCCCCGAGAAGCATAGGCTGTCAACAAACGTATGCCAAGTCTTCCTGTCCCGTGCCATCATTCCATGTTTTCTTCTTTCCTTTCATGTCTGTCTCCAGTTGTCTTCTCCATGTGTTCTTCTCGTCTCCCTGTAACTCTCTGATGATAAGTACATTATATATCATGTGCTAATACCGAGGACTACCCAGAATAAACGACCTACCATTCCTAGATTCCGCATGCACCATTGCCGACAAACCACACAACGTCATGCACTCTAGTTATCCATTGATTTAATGTACGCATTCTTCATTCACTCATCCATAACGTGAAAGAGTGTGTTCTCGCCTTTAGAAGAAAAAAAAAAGAAAGAACATTTTTTTGGGGTCCTCGCAGCCTTTTGTTGATGAACAAAGCAGCCAGGCTTTGTGTATCATGTTCATACATTTGTTTGTCCTTAATCTTACCAGCTGTGCTTCATTGAAATCTTTCAAGATGCATTACGACACGACTTATCTGTTTAAAAACAATTTTTTTTTAACAAATTGCATTCAATCGTCGGTACATATAATGTTGTCTATACTTACAAGCATTCTTGTATTTATGTACCCACCCAGCATTGCATCCGATTATCTGCCGCCTCCTCCCCTACAACATGTATATCTCCTCAGCATTTCCCCTATCGACCTTCGTGTTCTGTCCTTCAGTTCTTTTATTTTCTTTATCTATGTAAGGAGCGTCCGATTGACAGAGTAGTTAGAGCGCTTATCTAGGTACCGGGTTCGAAACCCTACGGAGATGCAAATAGCCTCAAACTGACTACTGCTTTCTTTGAAAACATTCAATTGGACGGCAGGATCTGCTGTAAGGATTAGGCCCCGTTAGTTCCCCGGGGGGGCCTCCGATGAAATAAATAAAAAATAGAACAACTGGTCTCTCAGGCATGTCGTACTAGGCCACTAATATGCGGTTGTGCATGAAACTGGCACGCTTGTCATGTAGAAGACATTGCTACTGAAACCACTGATGCAGGAGAACAGGAATGCTTAGAGCAGGTTTCCTGCAAGAGAACCAGCTACCGTAGTGACCCCCTGCTCCACAGGCGCGAACAGGAAGATGATGTTGATGATGATGTTGATGATGATGTTGATGATGATGCAAGGATTCATTCATTCCTCGTTTACATTATCCTCTCAATTTTTCTATCACTCCGCCACAGATTCTAAATGTTATCCATTCCCTCGTTCTCTCATCGATAAAGGGTTAATTAATTCCATAGCAGATACTGCAGGAGAGCAGTGAAGTGTTGGAGACTCTCAGCTATATGAGATGATGGTGACCAGTTCCCGTCCTCGCTGCTGTCGCCTTCCCTAACTCGAACAGAAGCGTGTACCAATTTACAGCCTGAGTACACTGAAGCGTGACGCTAACAGGCCTTATCGATACAGTCACCTATTTTCTCGGTCATTCATGCGATCGTACGTCTGTTAACCTCAGTAAGTAAGTACCCGTTTGTTCGCCGCCCCCAGATTTATCTCTCCTTCCGGAGAGTATCCAGCGTCCCACCCACCCCGAGGTAACACCCGCACAGAAGAGAAAATATTGACACTGAGTGGCGCGAACTGGGATGTTTCCTTTACGCTTGACTAACGTTGAATGGAGTTAGGGCTGGCAGCATTTGGTGAAGGCTATTGGTTTACCTGTGGGCCTGATATCATTTCTAGCAGACAGATACTTGGAGTCTTTGATTTATACTGGAAGCGGTTTATGATCACAGTCGGATCGGGTGTGTATTCATCTTTACTTACTTTTTTTTTAAAAATGGCGGCGGCCCCGGGGTAGGGGGGGGGGGGGGGGGGGTGTAAGAGAAAATATAACTAGAAAAGAGGAGAGAGGGAAGTAAAAGAGGAAAGTAGTCTTATAGCGGATACTGTGAAGGGGAGTGAATTGTTAGAGACGACTGCCCTAGGTCTAGGAGTATGAGATGGGGGTAACTGGTTCCCTTCCTCGGTACATTTGGCTTTACTTAACTCTAGAGTAGAGACAGGAACCCATTTACAGCTAGGTTTGGTCCCTGGACCTAAGTAGCTTTGTCGCGAGAAACGTGCTTTTACTACTCTGCCAGGCGGACGCTCTGAGAAGGAAGTAGGCTGGGGAAAGATGAGAGGCGTGGAAAGAGCAGATTGCTTTTGAAATGGAAGAGAAGGGTGGTAAAAGAAGGTAGCGAGCAGACACAGAAGAGAGAGCAGGGCAAGAAAAGATGTTAGCAGATCCAGAATAGTGTAAGCTGTAGAATCTCGATAGAGTGGCGAGGGAAGGATGAGATACTGTAACAACCGAGGAGAAAAAAAAGTATGGAATGGGAAACAAACGGAAAGACTGGGACCCGTTAAGGAAAAGACGGACGGGACAAAAGGGAGAGAAAAATCTGTGGAGGAAGAGGAGAGTGTATAATAGAGAGGTAGTAAAAAAGATAATTGAAGGTGGGGTATGACAAGATGACAGAGAATGAGAGATGCAATTACATAATACAAGGTGAAGGTATTACCACAGCTGAACCAGCCGCAGGGAAGGGAAGTGTTAGAGACTTAACCGTACTAGGTTCAGTATTTTTTTTTAATGAGGTGAGGTATCCAGTTCAATTTCTCTTTGCCTTCCCGAACTGCAGAGCCGAGTTAGGTACCCATTCACAGCTGGGAAGACTGGAGCGTGACACTACATGTTTCGATCTCGGAACCATGCAACTCTACCGCTAGATGAACGGGCTCTAACCATTAAAGGTTGAATTACATAAGAAACGTTAGCATAGTATTTGTTCAGTAATTGGTCGTAAGTAGGATCTGTTAGCGTTGTTCTTTCTGTGGGATTCTTATTGTTGTTTAGCTAGAGCTGATGAGCTTCTCGCTCTTTTGCAACCAATACCAGGTTGACGACTCCTTGGTATTATCTACACTGTAGATCTAGGCTTTTCTGTGGCTTTTCTGCCATTCCGAAACGTATTGAGTTGAAGTCATGAGTTCCAGTTTCTCCAGCTTGGCTTGCATTTAAAGGATTTCACATCTGGTCCCAAGATAGGAGGAAGAAGTGTGTGGCATACTGTGCATTTTCTGGCCATTCAAGGGGGCTCTCCACATATGCTTAGCTAAAATACTGTGCTGTGGTTATGGGCTCTTCCAAGGAATTGTCACGTCCTACACAGAGCCACTTCTCAGCTGCCCCTGCCTATCATGGGTTCATAGTGAGATCCTCCTACGTGCATCCAACCTTGTCTGGGGTCAAGTGATTCCTCCAGGCTTAGTCTGCAGTGTTGTGTTCTCAACATTTTCACCACAGGGGGAATCCCTGGATGATTTCATGGTTCAATGAAGGTGTAATTAGCCTCACATACAGAGGTTCACGGCCACTTCTGGCCACTTCTTCTAAGCAACGTGCTTAGCTGGTGGTCATGTAGTGATGACACATGATTTACCCCCATGCGTGATGATGTAGAATTTACACACATTGGGATTCTCGCCGGTGCTATGGAGTTCGTGCACTGTGCTGAGATCCTCCTTGTGTGATCTTCTTCTTCTGCGATCGTCCTGAAAAGGACGTTTGTTACGTTGTGTCGCTGTTTACAGCAAAACTGCGATATTTGCGCCTTTCGGTCCGACACATCCGGTTTCAGCATGGCATTTTTGGCACCGGGTTAGCCTTCCCTCTTCGATCCCTACTCTCTCAGCCAGACTGCAGTGATGCAGCCTGTTTCCAGGACCACCACTTGGAGGTGGAGTAAGGTGTTGGTCAGCTCTGGTTCGCTGACCCTGACGCAAGCAGTCAAGCTATGGGTCGCTGACTGCATTTATCACTGTTGCTGCGTCTTCGGTCCCAGCTAAAGGAGGAGATCTGAGCACGGATGGAGTAGTCCGTGTGCAGCGAAGATAGTCCTTAAAACCAAACCAAACCAATATTGAATTATTCGAATGAGCATCGGGAACTGTGTAATGTGGCTTACGATTTTATTTCATAGCATTAATCTTTGGAGTTTATTCACAACATTAATTATAAGATTTCGTTCACAACATTAATTGTAAGATTTCGTTCACAACATTAATTGTAAGATTTCGTTCACAACATTAATTGTAAGATTTCGTTCACAACATTAATTGTAAGATTGTATTTTACAACACTAACAGTAAACACTCACTAACGCTGAAGAAAAAAAAAGAATGTTTATTACGACGAGCCTATGTTACTGAAGATGGCGTCCTACATATTCCCTGTTGTATTTTTGTTTTGAGCAAACCAAACTTTAAGCCCTTTTAAACAAAATGTCAGTTCTTCTGGGCTTACCTAACTTCGTACCTAAGTAGTTTTTCATTGTCACGGTCTTCTAGTTCTGCGCATTCAACTGTGCCAGCGCCCCATCCTCCTCCTCCCCCCCCCCTCCCCCCCCCCCCCCCCCCCCCCCCCCCCCCCCTCCCCCCCCTACCCTTCCCCCCCCCCCCACCCCCCCCCCCCCCCCCCCCCCCCCCCCCCCCCCCCCCCCCCCCCCCCCCCCCCACCCCCCCCCCCCCCCCCCCCCCCCCCCCCCCCCCCCCCCCCCCCCCCCCCCTCCCCCCCCCCCCCTCCCCTTTAAAAAAAATGTATTTCCTCCAAAAGAAACCCTTTACAACAGGTTTCATAGATCTGCCTCGGCAAGAAGGATTTCAACGTTATCGGAGTGTTATTTCACTCTGGGTATCAATTAACAATTGGAATGCGAACGTAGGGGGAAAGCGATCTGACGCACATCCGACAATGTCAAACAGACTTACTGTGCCATCCTGGTCACCAGCCTTCCACATCACACAAGGTTGTTTGTCTGCTTCATGTCTGTCACTCTGTCTTTCTTTCTGTCTGTCGTTGTGTGTGTGAGTATATGTGTATGATGTGTGTGTCAATTATTAATGTTATTGACATGCACGTACGTACACACAAAAAAAGGTTTAACACGATCTGAATTAATATATTAATATACTAAGTTATATGGGATTCAGGACAAGGAATCTATATAGAACATAATTGTTACTTGTATAACTATCCCTCAACTTGACAGAATGGATAAAACCAGGAAAAAATTAGGAAGGTGCTACCAAGTTGGGGCGGGTTCAGTTTAAAAAAAAAAAGGCAACAAGAGGGGGTCATGACTTATTTTCTGCATTACATCATCCATTCACCCTAACCCCTGTCTGTTGGAGGTACGCATCTGTTATCCGTAAATCAAAAACGGTTATCGATCGCGTGCACATAATGCTCGAACAATCGAACTTCACCACACGACTCAATCGGGCAAAATCAATCGGACACCAGATGTCGCCTACCGAACAGTTTGTAATGGGGAACATCGTGTCTAACTTGGTCTGCCTGTATTGTGTGTTCACAATCAGTAGTAGCAAGGTCACGGTCATGGACTTATCTTATAAACCACATTTTTTGCAGATTGTTCAACACTATTACTTTTCGTTGTATCTCTTACATTCCTCCCTTTTCTCACTGTCTTTCCCCTTTCTCTTTCTTTTAGTTGTTTAAAAAAAAATTGCGTTAGGGAAGGCAAGGGCGGCGAGAAAGACAACTGAACACCCCCACCTAATATAGCTGAGACCTAGTGTAGTGAAATGCCTTCACGTCCCCACAGCAGTATATGTAATGGACCTCACTTACCTTTTTAAACATAAATACGTTTATGTGTATACTTACAAACAAGCATACCAATATACATATACATATCTTCGTATGCATCGATATACAGACACCCACTCATCAATCAATACCCTTTAGCTCCCCAAGGAGCATAGGCCTTCACCAAACTTAAGGCCAAATCTTCCGGTCCCGTGCCATCGGCACAAGGTCCTTCCTAGTTCTCTTCACCCCCTTCATGTTCGTCTCCAGTTCTCTTCTCCGTGTGTTCCTTGTTCGCCTTCAATCTCTCTTACCCAGGGGATTCAAGATCACGGACTGCCTTGTAATGCTATCAACATTTATTTCTTTTCAGGACTTCATCATGCTAGCAGATAGATAATGTTAGCCCTTTTCATCGTGCTAGCAGATAGATAATGTTAGCCCTTTTTAGGACTTAGTAGCTATCAACGCTGGTCGGGCTAGCAGACCTTTTCAGGACCAGCCCTTTTCAGGGCTACTTCATGATAGCTGATAGATGCTAGTAGCCCTTTTCAGGTCTTAGAGTTTCTCTACACAGCGCTTCAGTTAACAGAGTTCACTTATTTTTGAATGGCAAATTACGCCCCGATATAACCAACGGACTTACGTCTAGGTTGAAAGGAACGTGCCTTGCCATAAGAAGGCAGAATCCCCAAATATTTATGAAAATCTGTAGCTTTTTGGTTGTTACTTTTGTTGTTCTCCATGTTTCGGAATCGTGCAATAGGAATGACTTGACATTCGAGTTTGAAGGTTCTGGTTTGTGTGTTGAACTTGATGTCTCGTGATCTCCAAATATTTCCAAATGCGACAAAAGCTTCGCATCATCAACACTCATATATGGTTTCGTTAACTTCACTAACACTACTGCACGTGCCAGCTACAACTTCTATCAGCTACATAACGACACACGAACACCTCCTTCTTCATCTCTTATTGGTGTTGTTGTAGTTTTCCTGAATTAAAAATGTATTTGTCCTCGAATCTTCAAAGCACTCAGTTGGTACCGGGGCCCGAAAGAAGTGAAGAGATTATTTACACCGTATCCTCTATCGCGCGTGTCGTGCACAACTGCCTCACACTTTAATGTGTGCTCAGACACCGTGTTCTTACTGTCATGTCGCATGTACAGTTCTCACGCTTGACAGGGACTTGCTGACTCAGGACACTTGCGACACTCTTCAAGGACCGAAGTTTTTCAAGAGTCACATGATAGAAGGTGACGACGAACAATGAGAAGTATGGCTGTGGGAAATGGAAAAATACACGGGGATTGTGAGAAGGCAAATGATCATCACTCCAGGCGTCATACAGTTTAGAATAAGCATTCAACCACACATCCGTTTTGGCTAACTTGAATCATGAACAATACCATCTGTATTTACGGTTAACTAATAACACTGACAAACAACATTTTTCTTTCTTATATAAGAATAAGTGTTCTTAGGTCAGTTTCTTGCGCTGATTTCAAATCTGAAATCCGTTTATCTCTATCACGTCGGGTTCTTAAGATATTTGTGAATAAATATATTTTTGGGAAACCGTTATTTGCTCCGTTTCATCTTTACTATATAACTTATTAAAAATTAATAAAAAGCAACATAATTCTACTTTTTATACTGCTAAAGGATGCATGACATATGTTACGCGATTTTTCAAATAGTTACTGTATTTTGAAATAATTCTGAGCAAAATATGGCTTCTAGAAGTTGTAGAAATTCGGCTGATCTGTTCTGTTACGTGTGCGGATATTTTACCGATCGTGTTGACCAGAAAAAACTTTACACCATTACTAAAGAAAGCATATGAACTTTATTTCGATTCGAAAGTTGATGATGCAAATAAATCTTGGAAGCCAAATGCAGTTTGTTCGATACATTGGCAGGTTGGTTACGAAAATCGCCGAAGCATAAGTCGATGCCTTTTGGAGTGCCAGTAATATGGCGTGAACATACAAATCACACTACTGATTGTTACTTCTGCTTGACAAATATCCATGGTTTCACTTTTAAAACTAGAAAGTCTGTGGTTTATCCAAATATTGAATCGGTTTCGAAACCAGTGCCTCATGATCCAATCACGTGTCTGATCCAAGTACCACCAGAACAATATCCGCTGGACGTGAATGAACCATCAGAACGTGATAGTTTACCTGCTTTAGAAACTAATTCTTACTCAGATTACATACCGTTGAATGATGGTGTTTACTTAATTAACCATTCAGAACTTTCAGATCTAATACGTGATCTCGCTCTTACCAAAGGACACGCGGAATTACTCGGTTCGCGACTCAAAGAATGGAATCTTTTAGCGCCCAATACTCCGATATTTAAATTTTGTCATAGACACAGAGAACTTGTTCAATACTTTGAGATGGATGATGACATTTGCTATTGCAAAGATGTAAACGGTCATGAGCACATAGTCAACGAATGGCGATTTTTCATCGATTCTTCCAAGACTAGTCTAAAAGCCGTGTTATTGCATAACAGAAATTTATTTTCATCAATTCCAGTCGCCTACTCTATTCATATGAAAGAAACTTATGACAATATGGCTATATGTTTGGAAAAAATAAAGTACAATGACTACCAATGGCGGATTTGTGGAGACCTAAAGGTCATTGCAATTCTCACGGGCATGCAGACTGGGTATACTAAATTTTGTTGCTTCCGATGTGAATGGGACAGCCGCAACAGACAGGAACATTATGCAAGAAAGGTGTGGCCTATCCGGGATCGTATGCAGCTGGGGCATAAAAATGTAATACACGAGCCATTAGTTAACAAAGACAGCTTCATTTTACCACTGTTACATATAAAGTTGGGGCTCATGATAAAAACGAGCAAAGCTTTCACTTATCTTCGAGAAAATTATGACGGTGGAGTGTGACCATGCTTGCCGATTATTGTTGGATGCTTCATCGCGATGTATCACATGCGATTCACCGACGAAAGTCGACTGCAAAGAAATTCATGCCTACATAACTGTTATACTTATTGTACGAATGATGTTGTAATACTGTATGTGTTGTTAAAAAACCTCAATTGCGTATTTCTAGAGATCCCGACCTGATAGAGAAAAACGGTTTGCAGATTTAAAAACAGCGCATTAAGATTGACCAGAAAAACATAGAAATGTTAGAGAAAGAAAAAAAAAGTTTTTTTTTGTTAGTCAGTGTAATTACGAATGATCACGCTGCTTCTAATTTTAGTTTTTAATACACCTTCTTTTTCATGGATCCGTACCCGGTGACTAACAAAGCGATGAGTTACCATCACGCCAGGTGGCGTCTTGTAGGTCATTAACAAACTTTTCTCTATTTTCTTCCGCCGGTGGCCATCGTTTTCCCAGTGCCCCTACGCCGGTTCAGGCTTTGCAACTCCGGCCTCCACAGTTTTCCGCCCAGTTGTTTTTCGTTGGCCTTTCTTTCATCTTCCTTTTGGGGCCCGTAACACAGCAGTTCCTGTAATGGTGTCGACAGATAATTCCGTATGGTTACTAAATTAATTTTAATTACGTAATTCAAGAAAGTTTCATTATGTATTGTAACTAAATTCCTCCCTTCACACACTGACGCGCCGCGTTGTATTCTCGCCCAATTATAAAACACGTGACAACAGACGGACTGGATACGTGAGAGTAAAAAACTAGTCCCATATCATATACTGCCGTAGGGGAGTGAAGTGTTAGAGACTTCACTACACTAGATCCAGTATCGAGACGTAGGGTGACTAGTTCACTTTTTCGCACCGTTTCCTTCACTTACTCAAGTGCAAAATCAGGTACCCCTTTACATCTGGATAGACTGGCGCATGTTGATACCGTGAATCGAACCCTGCACCTTTGCCGCGAGAGACCAATCTGTCAATCGAACGCTGTGAGAGTAATTACGGTAAATCAACATTGTCAGGTAACACAACAAATCAGCGGAACTTATCAACACACTTTATCACCAGCAAACTAATGAATGTACGGGGATTTTTGAGTAACCCAAGAAAGAATAGGATTACTGCTGCCATCAAGCATGTCGTAAGAGGGGTCTCTAACATGGGGATGTGCATAGAGCTGGCAACATGATCGTGTCAAACAAGTTACTATAGAAACTAAATATTAGACAAACATAAAGGTAGGTTTTCAGGCATTTCCATTCCTTATGTGTTATAAATGTTTATACTATAGAAACTATACCGCTACATGAGCACATGTCTGCATTGGTGCAGGCTTCCTTCAGGTGGGGGGGGGGGGCACCTACAGTGATGGTTCCGTGCTTCATGGAAAGCAAAAAGGAAGAATGGTGGTAGTGAGGATGCAACCTAATGTTTAAAAGATCAGTTTTAAAATAAGGACAACTTCCATAGAAAATAATGGTTTAAGAAATGTAGCGACAACAAAGAGAATAAGTGTTCCAGCTGTAGCGTAAGGGTTTTATAAGTATGATGATAGTGCTGGAGAAGAAATAGAATAAGGTTTCTCTCCAGAAAGTGTGAGGCCCCAGTGACTGAGAAGTACACTCGTATCACTCGATAGTCACGGCTGTGAAAGTATCTGGAACTGAAATAGAACAGTGAGAACTTACTGCGCCACCTATATATATATATATATATATATAATATATATATATATATAATATATATATAATATATATATAATATATATATTATATATATATATATATATATATATATATATATATATATATATAACTTAATAAAATAATATTGGCTTTTCCAAATTGAATTAATGAAATCAGCGTTATTCCACAAAGTTTCTGGAACTAGTCTTTAACTAACATGTCATGTACTGAAATGAAAGTTTCTCATCATAGACTCTTTTGACTGCTCACATAAGTCACTGGCATGAGTTCTATATTACTCATCTTTTGGAAAACAACAATGTCCTTTTAGGTTGTGACACACTCCCTTGTAGCTGACAGTCTTGTCCGTTAGCCCGCCCAATAACTGAGCGGGACTAAGGTCTGTTAAAGCTTCAACCACTGTGCTCCTTTGGGGTATAGGCAGCGGGATTGAATAGCTTCTGGCTTCAGCTCAGACTCAAACATAAACCTGGAACAAGGAGTAATATGTGGCTATTCTGGGGTATGGAGCACACATATTTCCTATTGTACAGGAGCCGCGGTAGCATAGTGGTTAGTGCACTGGCTTCCTAGCGCAGTGGTCTATGGTTCGATCCCCAGATGAGGTGGGATTTTTTTTAGGCCACAAACGGCTCCTGGGTCGACCCAGCCCCAAATGGGTACCAGAGCAACTCTGGGAAGGTTAAGGCGGCCGGCGTGATGCTGACCACATCACCCCTAGAGTGCCGACGTTCAAGAAAATATGGGCCTAACACCATGTTCCCAATATGCCTCAATGGGCGTGTAACGGTGTAGCGAGATTTGGTAAACACTTGCTTGGTTGTAGCGCGACACGCCCACGCGACACCCACACACACCAGCGCAAGGTCAGCGCTGCGGTCTTTCTTTGAAGTTGGTAGACAGCGGAAATGTGACTTACGGTTAAAAGCCATACAGTATTACTGAAGAATGAGGAAATAGCTATATAGGAATGTATGGCCGACTTTAAAAGTTTGCATTTACTGGACATTAAATTATTCACTACAGGAGAACGCATGGTTGGAATAATATTAAATAAATATAACTCAACAAAGGAGATAGGCTAGGAATTATATCCAAAAGGATATTATTCAAATATAAATAGTTTTAAAGATAATTAATATTTTTCACCTTCATCACATCGGCTAAAAGTTAGCTAATAATCTTTAAAAATTTATTACACTAACAAGCCTCAACGGAATTGTATAAAACTTATATGTAATGAAAGCCCCATATGGGGAAAAGGAAATGATATATAGGAAGGAAGGAAGGAGATAAGTGTGTGAGTGACAGAAGAGAAAAACGAGTACAGGAAAAGCACAGATTGTTTCAAATAGCTTCAAAACAGGAGATGAAACTAAAATCTTTTGGGGAATTTGGGAGCTGCTTTCTCGTACGCGCGAGAGACTGAATATAAGGACAGAGCGGCGCATTGTAAATCACACACCAAATCCAGAAGCCAGAGTGAGAAACTGGAGGACAGCCTCTGCAAGAAAAGTTCTATTTTCACGCTGCATGCAGGGCAGATTAAGTTAAGCCAATACAGTCTCACCGTTAGCTTAATAACCTAAGAGG
>JAMPIV010022958.1:0-31975 GCA_024509875.1 Oreohelix idahoensis | reverse complement strand
CATAGAAAGCAGTGGTCAACTTGAGGCTTTTGGTATCTCCATAACGTTTTTCCAGGAATGGTATCTGTGAGTGTCATATGCGCTTTCTCTGCTCCTGATATGTTGGGCATCATTCAAATAGATGTTCAGTGCACAGTTATTAAAGCTGAAAGTTGCACAATAGCTTTATAACAGCCATGCATTATTAAACTAATGTTACACATTGTTCATTGTCCCCGCGTAGTTTCTATGGACAGGTCGTAAGAGGCAACTAATGTTGTACATGAGGCTGGCAACCTCAACATAAACAACTCAAATGGACTGGGTTCACTGCTACAAGAGTACTGAACTTTGACGCAGGCTTCAATAGAAGTAAATAATGAAATGAATAAATGGGTGCTGAACATTTACAAATAGGTAAATTGCAATAATAAAACAAACAGTACAATAACTAAATGAATGCCTAACTCAAACATCTTTAAGCTCGAATGTCAAGTCAGTCCTATTGGATGGCTCTGAAACATGTAGACAACGAAAACAACAATCAATAAGTTACAGACGTACATGAGCAGATGCTTCCGAAGAATAGAAGGACTGAAGTGGTATGGCAAGATCATGAATGTGGAAGTCATGACATGAAACAGATAAGTGCCAGTGTGGGACAGAAGATGACAAGGCGACGACGTAGGCGATGAATAGGACAAAAGATTGAGGAAACCTGTTGATAGCATATAGAAGGAGGCTCTTCTTGTAAATTGTGCTTCTTTTAGAAAATTACACTAAAACAGAATACGTCTAACAATTAGCTATATGCTGAAAACTAAAATACAGTAATTTGATTTTACTGTCTAGCACAATGATCGGCAACCGGTCATTCATGGTCTACATTTAGATCCCAACTGATGCTTTAGGAGATCTCTAGGTGAGTGAGGGGGAAGGAAAGAATTTTTAAGCTAGGGAAATATCGGACCGTCCTTTCCCGCTGGCGTTTGAAATCCCCAAGATTTAAAGTATTTTTTTCAGTCTTCCAAGTCAAACACTACGAGATAGCTTTCTCAAATTCACATCAGTGTTCCCAGTCAAAAACTGTGAGATAGCTTTCTAAATATCACTTCAGTCTTCCCAGTCAAAAACCACGAGATAGCTTAAATAGCTTCATAAAATTCACTTCAGTGTTCCCAGTAAAAAACCCGAGATAGGTTAATAAAATTCACTTCATTATTCCCAGTAATAAACCAAGAGATAGCTTTCTCAAATTCACTTCAGTGTTCCCAGTCAAAAACCACAAGATAGCTTTATACAATTCACTTCAGTGTTCCCATACAATTCACTTCAGTGTTCAAAAAGCCAGTTTAAAAAACCCACGAAAAGCATGATAGCTTTATAAAATTCAACTCACCCAGCAATAAACCTCTGAAATAGCTTTATACAATTCACAAAAAAAAAAAAAAAAAAAAAAAAAAAAAAAAAAAAAAAAAAAAAAAAACTGTGTTCCCAGTCAAAAACCACAAGATAGCTTTATACAATTCACTTCAGTGTTCCCAGTAAAAAACCACGAGATAGCTTTATACAACTCACAGCAGTGTTCCAAGTCAAAAAGCACGAGTTTACTTCAGTGTTCCCAGTTAAAAAGCATGAGATAGCTTTATAAAATTCACTTCAGTGTTCCCAGTCAAAAACCTCGAAATAGCTTTATACAATTCACTTCAGTGTTCCCAGTCAAAAACCAGGAGATAGCTTTCTTAACTTCACTTTATTAGTAAACTGTATAAGATAAGAACGCAATCCAGTTTTTGAAGTGATGCTAACTTTCGGTACAGTGTCATTTGGACTGAATTCTCCACTGTTCTGTTGAAGGGATTACAGAAAGCAGATCGTCCGGCAAAAGTATAAGTTGTATGTATGCTGTACTTAATCTAAATTAAATATACTCTGAAGCCTAAATGCAGCTGTCACAAGTTCACCAGACCATTATCTAGGGCAATTGATATTTGAAACACAGCTAGAAGGTGTGCTAAAAGTTCAGCCAATGGGAGTAAAGTTGCCCAAGGCGTGATCTTATGCTGTAAAAGAGTAAACAATATGGAAGGCGTAGAATCTTGGATGTGTTTCCATTAACAGTAAAGACCAGCAAAATAATTTCATCTGTTAAGACTAGTCTAGATATATACCACAGAATCGAAGCTTTATTCTGACACCTGTATCGTTGTTGTGCGAGCAATATTCGGAGATAATGGAATTTGAAGGCAGTAGAACTTGATTCGTTTGCAGTGTTCACTGTTTCGTCTGCCTTGGCAAGAGATACAAGGGTTAGAAGTCGGAGAAAGTTAATTATAACGGTAGCTCTCAATGTCTGAGTTGAACTAGCTTGGAATGGAAAAAAATCGGTTGGATATTAACGGAGTAAGGCCAATTGGAAGTTTTAGAACAAGCCCGTTTTGTCTAAGAACGACGAATTCTTGAAGAGATGGAGTGAACGATGAATGAAACTTAACAGTCAATCGGATCGTCGATCGCTATTTGCCGGTTGTCGTTTTGAAAGAATAAAAGGGGAGACGAATCTTAGGAATATCACTCGCCGCCATAATTGATTGAAACACAGAAGTCAGAGTTTCTTCTTAGGAATATCACTCGCCGCCATAATTGACTCAAACACAGAAGTCAGAGTTTCACGACCCAGCGCCTTTGCCATCCAACGGTGTGCACAGCCTGTCAAGGTTTTTAAAGCCCTTTGTTATTCTGGACTGAAGGTCCTAGTGCATAACCTCATACTACCCTGCCAGCAAAACAGTAGACTCTTGTAATACCTGTGCAAGCATAAGCTTCATTAATGCACCTAGAGTTTTCAGCAGCTCTGGTCGTGGGAACCCTCAGTTTCGGGACTTTCCAGACCCGGTTGTCAGCAGTGGAGAAACGGTGGAGTCACGTCAGAACTTACTTGAGTTAAATTAATCACTACCAGACTGAGGCATAATATGGTCACCCCACTTACTAGAGACTAGTGATGTGAATAAAAATTGGTACACTCCATAGTGATTAAAGACATAATCTAAGTCAAAGGCTCTTAGCAAGATTATTATTTACCAGTACAAGTCCAAGAGCAAGAGAGTGTAATTGACAATATATTTAAAATTAAGTTTTTTGAAACCAAGCTATCTTTTTAGTTTTCAAGAAGGAAAAAGACATTGACACTTTATTATTAAACTTGATTATTTACTTTAGTTAATGCTATTGTAATCATCATCATCATCATCATCATCATCGTCATCATCATCATCATCAGTATAAATATCATCCTTCCATTTCATAAAAGAAAAGAAGCAATAACTGTATATAAAATAAATTATCAAATTGTATCAAGAGCCCTTGAGTAACTCCTTCCAGTTTTGTTGGAGGTTACTTTTACTTTATTAATTCCCCTGGGCAAAACAATCACAAAGGATAATTGTAGAGAGGAGACAACATAGGAGCTGGTACTTCTTATTACCATCTTGGCCAGCCTTCTTCACAGTCTGATTATATCTATGACAACCATACACCATTGCTCATTTCTGAGAATGGGGTATTGCTTTTAAGACCAGTACTCTTATCTGGCAGCTATACTTTGTATCACTTAATACATCTTGTTATCTACTACAATCTACACAAATTAACCTCTCGCTACAGCAGCCATGGATAAATCAAAGTAGATCTGTAGAGATCTCAGTTTGGATCATACGGCTCCTGGGTTCCCTACCGCTGGTGTAGTAGGTAAACTTAAAATAATGGAAGAGGAACACAATATAAAACGGCACATCTAAATAAATGATTAGTGCGCACAGATTCTTCTTCCATAAGCTCTTGTATCTTCCGAATCGCTAGTAATTTTATCTTGTGCTATTTTAATTTAAGTTGGCTACCCGAAGAGCTGCAGCTGGTTATCTTTTACTTGCCATAAACCGAGGATTCCTCAGCAGAAGTGAAACTGGCAAGAAGACTGTGTACCGCTCTACCAATGCCCCAGTCCTGACCTACGGATGTGAGCCGTGGACAGCGTGACTACAACCCACAAGAGCCAGCTCATAGCCCCGAAACTCAGCCCCTGCAGATATGAGTGGACGATTGTTTGTCCATGTGTGCAGAATGGGAGCCGGTCGGCTACTAAGACAAGCATGAGGAATGAAGAGCCAAGGATCCAGATCCCCAGGACGACCCAGAGTTCTCTGTGATGACAACAGCAGAAAATCTCTGAATTACCAAGGACTGGACTGGAAGCATGTTAAAAAACGGCAGCCGATAGGATAGCACGGCACGCTCTCTCCCCCTCTCTCTATGGCTAACCGCTACACTGCAAGGTAGAAGAGGAACGACTAAGTAAGTAAGGAATTATTTTAGTCTTTATTTTCGTTATTCTCTGGCTAAAGTATTTTTGGCGGCACGTTTATATTGCTTTGTCACCTAGCTCTTTGTGGGAAATTGTGCTCTCACTTAATTGACCCGGATCCTTTAGAGTGGATATTTTGTCCATACCGAAATCAGTGACAGCAACATCGAATATTTCCTGTTGTCTGGTTGTCTCATGTTATGTATTTTATTTAGTTCTAATTTTATTTCTCTTCTGTTTTTGTACATTTATCCCCGACGAAGGCCTTGTTGCCGAAAATAAGAATTTTCTTTGTCCTAAGTCCCAGCAAAGACGTGTATTGTCTTTTATCCAGCCGTTTCTCATTTTATTGACGAATTCTGGCGACAAAATGGCTCGAGATAGACACATCTACAAGAAATGTTCAGATCATCTTATTACTTCTCAAAATGTACTCGTACAACTGTGAGAGAGGAAAAGAGATTAGATAGACAGATAGACAGACAGACAGATAAATAGATATATAGATAGATAGATGATAGATAGATAGATAGATAGATAGATAGATAGATAGATAGATAGATAGATAGATAGGTATATAGATAGATAGATAGATAGATAGATAGATAGATAGATAGATAGATAGATAGATAGATAGATAGATAGATAGATAGATAGATAGATAGATAGATAGATAGATAGATATATATATAGATAGATAGATAGATAGATAGATAGATAGATAGATAGATAGATAGATAGATAGATAGATAGATAGATAGATAGATAGATAGATAGATAGATAGATAGATAGATAGATTGATAGATAGATAGATAGATAGATAGATAGATAGATAGATAGATAGATAGATAGATAGATAGATAGATAGATAGATAGATAGATAGATAGATAGATAGATAGATAGCGGGTGAGTGAGAGAGTGCATGAATGAATAGGTTATTGTTATAAAATATTTCACTAAGACATTCACCATCGCTACTTTCATTACTGCGTTCTCGTGTTTGTTTACCATAACCCAAGCAATAAGAGCTGGCAGGGCTGAATGATATAATTTGCCCAAGTCTGTAAAATAACAAGCAATTTGGTACGTTTTCCCTGTAATTTGTGACCGCATTCAGCTAAAGTCCACAGAAGCTGAACTTTTGTTATTAAAAACACCCACTGTGCTTTATTCACAATAAATGATCTTACAGGAGCGCCCATGTCATCATTTGTAAGAAGACCTCCAGAAATAATTTTGTTCTACGATCGATGAAGGTACAGTTTAAGGAAAATGCATGTAGGAGTGAGCGTGTCTTGTGGTGGTTTTGTTTTAAAAACAACATAAGCAAAGAATGATCGAGCTACCATTACTCTATTTACATTAGCTGTTGTTAACTTTTGCTACTGCTTGCTTCTACAAAAACAACGGATGCTACAACTACTGCTGCAGAAACATAAATATCACTAGTGTTTATATTACTTGAAGAAGAACAAAAAAACAACAGCCAGGAAAGATACAGATGTTCATAAAAGTGTGCTTGCGTAGACGAGGATAGTTTTACAAGGCAGTCCTGGTTCTGGAATCCCACAGGGTAAGGGAAATAGAGCGAGATTAAAACAAACATGAAGGAGGGAACTAGGCATAGAAGGGATAACGCATAAAGAGGAAAACCATGATTAGACAGCCCAGGGCAGGATGGCTTGGCTTGTTTTCTTCTCAAGCCCTATTCTACACACAGCGTCCGATTGGCACAGTGGTTAAAGCTTTGCCCTCACGCGGCTAAGGTACCCGGTTGGAAACAAATGGCGTTACACTCCAGTTTACCCAGCTGTATATTAGTACCCGACTCTGCTCTTGAGTTAAGGAAGGCAAAGGTAGCGAGGAAAGGAACTAGTCACCCTACCTCTCGAAGATGGACCTAGCATAGTGAAATCTCTAACACTTCACTCTCCTACGATAGTATCGTCTATAGAACTACGGTCTTATTCTCCACAGGGAGATGAAAGGTGGTGATGAACATTTAAACTTATCTTATTCTTGTCGGCGTCTGTGGCCTAATGGATATGAACGCAGTTTCATAATACAAATATACCAGGTTCGAAACCTGCTGCAGGCGGTTTGGTAGCAGATCGCTTTGTGTGGATTTTTAACAATGGTATAAGCGCCTACCGTTCAGAAAGCAATGGCAAACTACTGAATGAAAAAAATTGCCTAGAAAAATCACAAACAGCCAATAAAAGCTGGGGTTGATTGCCACGTCCTGTAAAGGATAAGCAACTAACTATTCTTAGCTAATATAAAGTATAACAAATGTGTGTATGAATTTATTTCAAAAACAAGGCAATAGCTACAAGAGACTGAAGGGGGAAAAAAAACAATTAATGAGACAATACACAATTTTAAATCAGGAAACAGTGTAACCGTTTAGAAAATAAACGAGAGCCTCAATTTTCGGCCAAATTAGCCTTTCTCAAGACACAACCAGCACGACAAAAATGGAACGACAAAGTAAGTAAGTAAACTTATACTGCCCGAGTAAAACTGTGTACACAGATGCTCACATCGAAGGTTTTACGATAAAGAATGACAGTTTTGACGAAGTAAACAATGAATCTTCTTCTTCTTCTTCGATCCTTAACCACCGACCGTCAAAGCAGTCAGTGGCCATCACGCCTAGTGGCGTCTTGTAGGGCAACAACAAATTGATTCCACTTTGCACGGTCGGTGGCCATCCTTCGTACAGTGCCCCAACTCTGGTTCATTCTTTGCATCTCAGCCTCCACAGTCCTCCGCCAAGTTGTTTTTGGTCGGCCTCTCTTTCGCTTTCCTTCAGGGGTCCAAAGCTTAGCTGTTCTTGTGATGGCATCGGGGTCTCTTCTGAGGACATGACCAACCCAGCTCCAGCGCCTGCCAGCTTTGATGGTATGCATGTCCTCTTGCTTGCTACGAGTAAGCAGATCTTGGTTGGTGATGGTATTCGGCCAAAAGATTCGGTGAATTTTTCTTAGGCATGTTGTGTGAAAAGAGGACAATTTTGACATTTCCTTCTCTGTGACTCTCCAGCATTCCGCACCATAGAGAAGCACAGAAAGCACGCAACTCTGGTATAATCTTAATTTTGCGCTTGTGCTGTATTGGGAGGACTTCCAGATGTTATTTAGGCTAAAGAAGGCTGTTCTTGCCTTATTCATTCTGATGCTGATGTCTTTGCCTGCCCCACCGTCTGGTGTTACTATGCTTCCTAGGTATGTGAAGGTATCTGGCTGTACCAATTGCTTATTCCTTACTGATATGGGCTCAGGGTTGCTCACATTGAGCGTCATGACCTCAGAATGAACAGTACAATGAAACAATGAATGAACAGTATTAAAACGAGACCTATATTTTAGTAAGGATTTAAAGGAAATAAAATTAATGAGTCGACCAAAAAAAAAAAAAAAAAAAAGAATCTTTAGCTGGAATTTCAAGTCAGTTCTACTGAAGGGCTCTGAAATAAGGAGAAAAATTAAAATTATAATCAAGAAATTACAACTTTCATAAATGGTTGCTTGTGTTTGTCGTGGGACAAGTTAATTTAATTGCTAACTTCGTCCCCATTTTTACACCGTAAATTTGTAAAATTTACAACATTAGGAACACCTACCCACCACAAAAATATTTATCGAATGTAAGAGTCCTGTGTAGTGCAAGGGAGAAGGTTCTTAAAATCAAACCAAACACCTGCCTATCTCTACCTTTTTTAATACCTCCCTTTTTTACAGGCTCGCATTCAACAGGGAGAAACATTTCTTCACCTTGTTAATCAGTCTACCCTGTTGTAAAAGGGAACCTGACTCTGTTCTCGGGATATTGAAGGCAAATACAGCGAGGGAGGAACCTGGACACTCCGCCTCTCGAAGCTAGACCTAGTATAGTGGTCTCTAACATTTCACTTTCCTACGGCAATATCTTCTATGGGCTCTACCGTTACCTTTTTAACAAATGCCAGTGGAACAAGAGGTAAGAAGGAGGCACTGGAGTGGGATAGGACACGCTGACGGAATGTCTTTAGAGATTTACAAGGAAGTCATTATTCTGGAATACTCCGGGTAAAAGAGGTCGAGTGAGACCAATAAACACGTGGAGAAGGAAACCAGAGAAATGCGTGTAAATAATAAAGAATGCATTGAATGCGTTGAAGGTCTTTGCTCCTCGGGGTGCTGACGTGGGATGATCATGATGATAAATACAAATGAAATGCAGTATCCTGTGTTTCATCTGATCTAAAATGCATGGAAGCATGTCTGGAGCCATCCTAATATGACCCCCATCTAAGCATAATGGTATAGTTTACAGATGTGGAAGTGAACCTTTGTGAGGCTAGTTATGCCCTCATTGACTCGTGAAATCATCCACACACTTCCAGGGATTCCCCCTGTGGTGAAACATGTCGAGAATTCAGCATTGCACACTAAGCATGGAAGAGTCACTTGAGCCTCAGACGTAATTCTGGCTTTTACCTGGTTTGCTCCATGCAGGAGAATTTCACTATGAACCCGTGATAGGTAAGGGGAGCTGAGAAGTGGCTCTGTGTAGGACGTGACAGTTCCTTGTGACAGCCCTGAACCAGAGCACAGTATTTAGCTCTGCATATTTAAAAAGACCCTTTGTGTGACGTATAATGGAAATATAGCCTACAGTATCCGACAGTCTTTCGTGACCTCGTGGCGTTCTATGATTCGTTAGCAAAGTCAAGCATTTGAAAGCCTGCATTACTCACCTTTAATCCACGCCTCTTTTCCTTGAAACGTAAACAAACAGAAAGCTTACCAACTTCCGCGACTTGCCAGTTATAACGGGCAGCGAAGCTGGTTTGTTTACCTGAGTTTCTCACGCGAGCTGATCAAGATAACAGACAGAAGCACGTGGGATAACACCGAACCTCTTTGAAGTGAGACGAGCGGGCAAAACAATTTCCCGTGTACTCTCTGATGTTCGTACATACAGGGGGTGATAAACTCTTTGATCTCCAGAAGCGGGCAAAATCTACGGACAAGCCCGTTACGCGGTTTAAGTCTCTGTTATCGGTTAGCAACGCAAGAACAGAGCGACCGTAAAGCTTTTATCGGGGGAAACGTAGTTTCCTGATTTTTCTGCTATGCCCTATGGTATGAAAATTAACATCCTCTAGAGATCATAATAACATGATGTTATATATACTGTGGCTTCTCTTATCAGTTATCAGTTGTCGCTCAGAATTTTTCGGAGAGTCTAAACACGTACTCTAGAACCATTGTGAATAGATGCGTTAATAGTTTCGTGGGGATTTCATTCTGATTTTCTGGTAATATAAATTTGTGCTTAAACGTGTTAAAGTGTAAAAAGTTTATCATCTTAAATTCACTGTGATTTTCTAGGTGTTAAAGACCAGTGAAAAATAACGCGTAGCTATTTGTTTACCAGTCATTCAGTTTAATGATAATTTTTCCACCCGCTTCCTCACATCAGAAGAGACGTTTTAGTTGACTAATTAATACACTAGGCGCGACGGATAATTGACAGAATAGAATTCACGTTATATTTCATTTTGTGCAATTTTAGTAAGTGACTGTTGTTTAAATACCATACGAAGACCCACCGACGCCGACCCTCTAATAGCTATTTAGCGACAGGCGATATTTGTTAAAGTGCGTGTATGGATCATTAAATAATAACTGACCAGATAGGAATAGGCTAGAGACACTGTGTGCTTATATGTAGATATTTTATTAGTTGTAATTTTTCATGTTTCTCTATTTTAAGCATGACCTGTTCAAACGGCGACCAGCGGTCTATATTTTGGTCGATTGTTGGTATTTTTTGGTCCATTGTGGTCTATTTTGATCCTTTTCTCCATTTACTGATTGGATTAATGTTGTGTTCTTTTTGGCTTACGCGTCTCCAAGTTCAGTTGTGAACAGGACCGGCCTAAGAGACAAATTAACATTTTTTAAATAGTAAATTTAACTCTACTATAAACACCAGAAATTATTGATTCAATTTATCAGCCCACTGTGGCGTAATCCAAATATCATAACTATCTGACTTTTGACAGTCGTAGCATCGGATTTATCCAGCAAGTTACGCTGTTTCAAAATCAGCACTCACACCCAGAGCCAGCCGATAGGATTTATCATCATCATCAATTAACATTCGTAACAATCTTTTTAGCAACTAGAGTTTTCCAAAGACGGGAAGAATTCTTTCACTGTTTGCTGTGAACACAAGATCTCGGTTCTACATTAACTATTCGAGGTGACATTTGTTGATCCAGGAATACACCACTAACTTTGGCGTTCCCCCTCCTAAAAATCTTATTTGTTATATAGGGTGGACTGGGGCCGACTTGGATAATACCCCTGACACCTTATATATTCAGGAACCATCGTAATTCTAAAAGGATATCACCAGAATAGGGTAAGAGTGATTGATGTCGCCACGTATGACAGAGAGAGAGAGAGTGAATATTTTCTTAGTTACAGAAACTGTATCATCAGTTATTTTCTTTGCTTAAATATTTTTTACTTTAATGGATAGCATTTAGTGGGAACTTTGTTCTTCTCTTTACTGTCCATGCTATAACATAGTGCTAACCTTTGACCTTTGGGGTTATTAACTTGTTGTGTTCTTTTCTTCTCAATGAGGGGAGGGCCCATGTATTCTGTTAATTTTCTATGTATGAATTCTGATTTTATTTGATCTCTCTTTAGATATTCGATGTTGTAAAGTTTAATGATAATAAACAACAAAAAGAACTTAACTTTGTGTGTTGGTCAGACCCATACCCAATTTACCAGTTTTTCACTTTTGTGTGTTTTGTTGTCACATAATTCTGTGTGTGCGTTTAGTTAAACTTATATTTCTAGATATAGGGAGGTGGAAGATTGTCTTATACTAAAAGATAGTCGTATAGATAGGCTGGACTAGAGAAACTACTCATTCCAGAGACAGATCTTCTCGTGAAATCTATTCTCACACCTTTACTTCTCAATTACTTATCACCATCCCCTCTTCTCAGGCGGGACCATAAAGAACTTTCAAACCTATCTAAAATTTACGACACTTTGGATGACGGGGAATGTACAGTATGCCACGCGCTTCCTCCTCCTAGCTTGGGACCAGATGTAATGATCCTTTAAATGCAAGTTAAGCTGGAGATACTGGACCTCATGACTTTAACTCAACACGTTTTAAAATGGCAGAAAAGGCACAGGAAAAGTCTAGATCTACAGTGTTGATTGTACCAAGAAGTCTTCAGTATTGGCTGCAAAAGAGCGAGAAGGTCAGCAGCCCTAGTTAACAACAACAACTACAACAACAACATGATCCTAAACGCCTGGTCCAAACATTGCAACCACAGTCCGCAAATAAATGTAGCCGGGGTATATAAGCTGGTTGATGATGATGATAGCTTGTCTACTATACACTACTTATATTTCTCAGTATTGATCGCATAGAGGGCTCGAATCTCTACCCTAACAGTAGGTAGCTTTTGGTTGATGGTATCAAAGGAACTTCTTTCTCATCTCTACGATTAAAACAGCTCATAATTGACAGTTGAGTGATGATTCAACACTTTGATGAAAATACTTCACTCTGACAGCAGTTGCAAATACGTTGAACTTTATTTACATAGAATACGTAAAAAAATTGAAACGATGTGCCCAACCTTCCCATTAGGTTGGCCGACTGGTACAGTAACATTTTCAAATAAATTTATTTGATACAATGTCTTGCTCTCTCGTTCACACTTACTGCTTCCGTAGTTCTAGCTGTCTCTATTGGTTATGGTGGTCACGACTTGAAAACCACTGCTGTCACTATTCTCTGTCCTCTATATTCTTCATGTGTAACCATTGTCTTTTCAAAAATGTTCTGAGATATTTCTTCTGTTCCGTTTAATTTCTGTAGTCTTACTTGGTGTATCTTGGCGAATTACTGGCCTACCGCCAGAGTTGACGATTTTCCAAGTTTAGATACTATTCGTTAGTCTGTCACTTTGCCTACTGCACTTAACTTTTTCTATAAGACTAAAATGTCAACGTACCTGGGTTTTTCGAAATACCACACACTTTCTCTCTTGCTGGGAACACTGACACTCTTGTCCACAGAATTGAATAACAAACTGTCATATATAACTGTGGCGTACAAGCGATTGAGTGTCTAGACAATAGTTCATTTTTCTGTCACCACAGAAGCAACTAAACGTTTTGGCGTATTGTCCGATGATAACCCTCAAATTCAATTGCCACTTTACCCTTTAACACAACTCAAGCAACTTGTTTCCTAACACTATCGCGTTCAAAATCTGATTGACTATCTTTCAAACTTCGATTTACAACGATAACTATTTTCGAACTTTCTAGATCAACTGTTTCGCAAACAACTCAGCAATACATTCACCGCACGAGAATGTAATCTCGTAGTCTAGTTCACCTTCGCTCACTTGCCAAACAAAAACAATTCCAAAGTTTCAACCGAGGGACGTCAGCTCTACTCATGTCTCCTACTTTTCAATGTATTTTGGATTATTTTCCTTTAATTACAAATCTAAGTTTAATTATAAAAATCGATCTCATAACAATATAATTGCACCCGCATTTCTGTTACCGAAACTACCTGTTACATAAAAACAACAACAAAACAACAACGGACTAACAAGACAACATAATTAATAACTATAAAACAAATTTGATCTCCCAGAGTACTTCATTTTATGAAGGCAATATTAAGCATAGGCAATATTAAGCATGGGCAATTATTTCAGTGGAACGTCAAAACATTTCACAGAGAGCAAAAGGTTAATGTAACAACTGTGATTCTAACATTAACTCAGTTTAATTTATTAACATTTAGCAGATGTTAACAAGTTAAGTAACAAAGCCTTTTGAAAACATTCACTCAAGTATGGTAAATATGTAAATAAAACGTAAACACGTAATTGCAACATCCTAATTCAAACGTTTACTCAAGTCCTTCGTCTTCTTTGTACACTTTCAGACATCAACTTGATTATGTTCAAAGAAAGCAGTCGTCAGCCTGAGGTTGTTGGTATATCCGTAGATTTTTTTCTAGAAATGGTACTGGTAACGGCCATATGTGCTTTCTTTGTTCCTCATATGTCCGGCATTTTTTGAAGCAGATGTGCAGCGGTCATTGTATCTGTGCCACAGTTACATGCATCAGAAGTCCATATCTTTAGCTTGTTGAATAGATGGTATCCCAATCTGTTGTGGCGCTTGCAGAGTTTGAAGATTACCACTTTTGTGTGTGTGTGTGTGTGTCTGCAGAGCTGGTAATTTGCATCATTTTATGTGTATCATGTATGCTCTGCTTCCCATGTGTTCCTGTATCTGTTTCTGATAAAACTCTTTGCCCCTTCGAAAGTTGTGCTTGTATCAGGCTGAGATAAGCTTTCTGCCTTCCCTCGCCAATCTGTCAAACTTCTTCATTGCTGGGGATGTTGCAATGAGATGAAATCCACTGAACCAGAACTCTTTTGAAACACCGACACAGTTTGGGGAGTATTACTCTTAGGAAATATGTAAATAACACGTTAACAGGTATTTACAACAACGCCAGTGAAAACATTCACACTAGTGAGTTTATTGTAAATATGTAAAAAAAAAAAGTAAACTGGTATCTCCAACACCCTAATGGAAACGTTCACTCAAGTGAGTTTATGGTATATGTGTAATGAAAAAAAAAAAGTTCATGACATCTGCAACAGCACCATGCAAGCATTCATTCAATGAGTTTATGGTAATTATGTTAAGAAAAAAAAAAAAAAAAAAAAAAAGCTACTGACATCTGCAACAACACAACAGCATTCACTCAAATGAGTTTACGGTAAATATATAATTTAAAAAGAAGAAGTTACTAATATCTGCAACAAAACTGTGCATACATTAACTAAACTAAGTTTATGGTTAATATGTGTCAACAACAAAAAACCCGTTACTGATATCTTCAGCAACGCCGTGCATACTTTCACTAAAGTGAGTTTATGGTTAATATGTTTAAAAAAAAAGGTTGCTGATATCTGCAACAAGGCCAGTAAAAGTTTGCAGAACGTCGCTCTTATCACAGCCCGCCTGAAAGACTCTCGATCTCTAGCCAGCCCTCCTGCCTCCTCCAATATATATATATATAAAGAAGTTACTTACATCTGCAATAACATTACGCAAACATTCACTTAGGTGAGCTTATAGTGACTGTAATTTACAAATATTAAAAAAAATTACGCATATCTGTAACAACACCGTGCACACATTAAGTAACTAAAGTGAGTTTATGGTTAATAAGTTTAAAATTTAATTTTTTTTTATATCTGCAAGAACACCATTGCAAGCATTCACTCAACTGAGATTATAGTAAACATAAAAAGAAGAAGTTACTGATATCTGCAACAACGTCAATGAAAACATTCACTCAAGTGAGGTTATAGTAAATATATAAAAAAGAAGTTATTGATATCCGCAACATCATACAATTATTCTCTGAGGCAAATAATGACAAAATAATTAGTAATGCTACACAATTTGTGTAAACATGTCTACGGAAATACTCGCGCACGTATATGAATGATAAATATGTGACAATTGTTGGCAATTAATGTAACGACATCATCGCAATCCCTCAATGGGGTGAGTTAATTATAAATATATAATATTATACAATAGACTTTCATAAATGGATGCCTACGTAGAAAAGAAGGATTGAAATGGCGGAACTGATAACAAGAACCCACAAGTACCAGTGGAACATGAGACAAGAAGATGCTGGCACACACTGAGGAAACGTACTGCCTCTTCTCAGGTACGTCGTCATAGGCGACGATTATCAGGGTGTTCATGGAACTGGCATCCTCATCATGTACAAGAAATTGCTACAGAAATCACCGCTGCCCAATGGTGCACTTTGGTGCAGGTTTCCTCAAGGTAGCAATCGGCAGTGGTGTTTCTATGCTGCACTGTTTAGAGTGAAACCGAAGATGACGAGGTGATGAATTAATTGTTAAACACCTCGTGCTGATCTTGTCTTATTGCTCTAAGTTAGGAGTTCTCAACCTTTTTTTTCTTCAGGGCCACCTTTTTCTCATTTACGTCTGTGGCCCCCCTTCATAGTCGCTGTTAGTTGGAAAAAAGGGTACTTTACCATCTTACATCGGCCTCCTAGAAAGATGGCATGACTCCCTGGAGGGTCATATTGCCCATGCTGAGAACCACTGCTCTAGATGAAGTCATAATTTTGTTCAACCTTCCCTATCCTTCTTTCACCTTTCAACTCCCGTAGGAGCTTAGGCCTTCAACAAACTTATGCCACGTCTTCCTGTCACGTGCCATCAGGTCAAGGTCTGTCCATGTCTACTTCATGTCTGTCTCCAGTTCTCTTCTCCATGTGTTCTTTGATCTTCCTTCACCACTTTTAACCTGGAGATTCCAGCACATTATTTGTCTGCGAATGCTTCCCCACATTTGTGATACAAAGTATCACAATAGATACACTTGTTAATTTAAATAAATAAATAAAAAATAAGAAACAATTTTTTAAAAGCAATAGAACCACACGAAACAATCGTAATTTAGTGATCTTAGAAAACATTAGAACAATGAAAAAATTGAAACAGCTGTTAATTCGGTAATCAAAGCCGCAAGAAAGATCCAATTAATATTCTTGAAAAATGTACAAAACGTAATCACCTTGCCACAGCCATAATCTTAAACGTTCTTTTTAGGGCACATGTAAGATTAACTCTTTCTGATTGTCCGTAAAAACTCAAAGAAGCAGCAAAGTCATCAGCGCGTGCATTTATTCAACACTTTATCACGTGCAAAAGCGTGCGTGCTAGTTCAATGATTGTGGGAAATATTTTATGTTATAAAAACAAAGGGCAGAGAACGTGACAGTTTCTGCTAATGAGATTGTTCTTGTAAGCTCTTCTTCTTCAAGTATCATGTCTGCTAGCATTAGTGATAATGTCTGTTCACAACTTCCTATCTCATTTACTGTTTACCAATACTATTGTTGACTTTTGTCAATGCCATGATGTCAAAATATCCAGTTTCTTCTTATTTATCGCCAACTGCCTCTTGTAACAATATATTCCAGCATTCTTTTTTCCGATTGACAGAGTGATTAGCGCAAAGCCTCTCGCGGCGTCAAAGGTGCCCTGTTCCAAACACGGTGGCTTCACCTTCCAGTCAACCCAGCTGTAAATATATGCCTGATTATGTTCTTGGGTAATGGAAGAGAAAGGCTTCGAGGAAGGAAACATGGTCACCCCATGTCTCGAAGCTATATATAGTATAATGAAGTCTCTAGTACATCACACCCCTACGGCAGTACCTGCTTGAGGCTACCTTTACCTCTAGTCTTGACTGTTTAGAGATATTAAGAGTAAAACAAATGTCACTATATAGATATTCCCTCCTCTTGTTCCTCCGTAAGGTGAGCTAAAATTGGTAGTGCTGGTTGTACTGATACATAAAAATAAAAAAAATTATAATTAAAACATTTAATAACATTTTTAAAAAAAAGGCATTCGTTACGACCACATGTTCTTCCTCGAAGACTAATGTTCAAAAATCTAGTGTAAGTCTTACTGAGACAAGGGACATAAAAATGGTATTTGTGATGTGTGTAAGTCTTACGGAGACAAGGGACATAGAAATGGTATTTGTGATGGGTGTAAGTCTTACGGAGGCAAGGGACATAGAAATGGTATTTGTGATGGGTGTAAGTCTTACTGAGACAAGGGAAATAGAAATGGTATTTGTGATGGGTGTAAGTCTTACTGAGACAAGCGACATAGAAATGGTATTTGTGATGGGTGCAAGTCTTACGGAGACAAGAGACATTGAAATGGTATTTGTGATGGGCGTAAGTCTTACTGAGACAAAGGACATAGAAATGGTATTTGTGATGGTGTTGCTGTCTATTTAGCATATATATTAAAGACATCAACCTGTTTAATTATTTTGATAGTCTAAGAAAGGTAACTGGTGATTTACGTTAATGACAGGATTGATTCCTGGTTATCTTCCCCTTGTCTTATGTTGACCTGTGTCTTAAATTGCTGTCATGTCTTAAGTTACTATTCACATGACCATATACGGAGTGGCTTTGCCTCTCGCTTGAGGAAACGCCCTGGTCTTGTGTTTAAGTTTCGCTCAGGTCTGTGCTGTTTGCACAAGCGCAGGTTTTTGGCGCAAAGACCCGGACTTCCATCTTGTACCAGTGTACCCTGGGCGTTGTGATCGGACAGAGGTCCGAAGATTTTCCTTGCCATCTTTTTCGGGGATTTGGAAGTTCATTGTATGACTGAGATGTCATCTTTCCTTCCCCAGTTCATTCTGTATGCCAGGAATGGCAGTGTGGTGTTTAGTGTTTTTCTAGGATTCTGAACAAAGGTAATAAAGTCATTTATGATCTTTCGTATGCCTAGAGTATAGAAATACATTTCGGCGACATGTTGAACAGAGCTCACAGCTGATATATTATATAGAGCCCCATTGTTGGTGCTTGATACGGGAGCCAAGACCAAGCGTCTTTTGAACATTAGAGCCCAGATAAAGTTATCTACTTGAGTAGAGGATTGGCAGGAATATGTACACGAAAAGTTAAAACACTAAGGTTACCTACTATTTGAGGTCCGCTACTTGCGGCCTGATGCTGTCGCCATAAAGGTCCGTGGTTACGGCCTTTATTCTTCATGAGAAGAAGTGCCTGGCATGTGATGCCAGAAAAAGTCATAGCCTTTTGTTAGGCCATTGAAACCGCCCTTCCCGTGCGGTATATTTGCAGAGGGGTACCTGACGGGTTCTGTCAGGGTATCAGAACTTCAGTAGATGAAAGCAGAAAGTAGATTGACAATTCATTATTGTTGGCACCAGGTATCTGAGCTGATGCAAAGGGTTAACTACAATTACCATCATATAATGTCCATGATTATTATGCCATCGACTGTGTCGTCCATACTATGAAACGTCGTATAATAAATATTGTGAAACGTCAGCAGCATTACCTACCTTCACTGACTTCTGCATGTGGGTGAGTGGGTTCAGTGTGCAGCTGTCCAAGAGCCTAGACGCATTCGCCTACACCCACACTTACCACATCATCCCACATGATATTACAAGTACTACACGCCTGAATACATGTATGCTGTTTGTGTGTGAGTGTCTTCATTACACCCTGACAGCACCTCATGCTGGTGACCCAGATATTCACCGCAACATTGAACTGTCCAGGTGACAAAACGACACGCCCACTCTACGACACTTTAACACGAACAAACAGACTTTTACATCTGGTAGGCCAGATTCGTGGGTTTTTCAGCTACACAGGACAGTGGTAAATAAGTCAACGACTGCTGACCCACATAAACACTGACGTTAGCATCTTATGATATTGCTACATGGACCACAGCTGCTACAGAAGTTGAGGATATTGCTACATGGACCACAGTTGCTGCAGAAGTTGAGTGACACTACTACGAATAAGTGTTTTACTGCAGTTCTACAGACGATGTCCATTTATGTGTGCGAGCAAGTTACATCGTTTACTGTCAAGCTCTTAGTGTAAACAATTCAGTTGTTTGTTTACACACTACAGGCTACAGACATAACAACGTTGGATCTTCCGGTCGCAACTGGTTGTCGAGAATGTCACAGTAGCTGTACGTTTGAAGACCACTGTATATTGTCGTCGGTCGTAACCATCGACGGTGGATCTTCCATTTCATTGCTGTTCTAAATTGTACTTCGGTGTTGACAAAAGGCCAGGATTGTACTTTAAGATAAGTGTCAGTTCGTTTTGGAAACTAAGCCGTAATATTGTGTGTAACTGAGCCTTCTTTGCAACACATTCTATTATATGCTTTCTGTTGTGTTGTATGTGTAGATTAATATGTTTATTTCTGTGGGTCTGGTTGGGTCGGTGACTCCAATAGAATATCCCACATAACCGAGGGTCTATTGTGAGCGTTCTGTTAGGGAACTTATCGTGAATTTCCCATCTGTGGAAATTTATTGCGACTTTGTTGCTTACACGATATTTGTTGTTAGATGTGACGAGATGTGTTAGTGTCGTTTTCGTTGTTTTTCTCAATTTTTCAGTTTTGTTCTGATTTGTTTGTATATGTCTGCCTTCTATTTTCTATTGTTTATTTCTATACACCCTTTATATTTATACACTGTGTTGTGTTTGTATTATTGTGATTTTTCGCAGTTATCATTACAATTTTTTGTAACATTTTCTTTAGTTTAACATTTCAGTTTAGTTGACTTCTGCGAATGTTTTCGTATCCAGCAAGGGATAACCCTTGGCAAAACTGGTGAGAAATTGGAAGAGTGTGTACTTACTCAGAACGACAAGGCGCAAAAAGCAGAAGAGAAAAAACAAAAAGCTGAGGAGAAAAGATTGGAAAAAGAATTTGAAGAGAAAAAGTTACAAAGAGAAGCTGAAGAGAGAAAAATTCAGCAGGAAAGGGAATTTGAAGAGAAAAAGTTACAGCAACAAAGAGAAGCTGAAGAGAGACAAAGGGAAGCTGAAGAGAAAAAGTTACAAAGAGAAGCTGAAGACAGAAAAATTCAGCAGGAAAGGGAATTTGAAGAGAAAAAGTTACAAAGGGAAGCTGAAGAGAGAAAAATTCAGCAGGAATTTGAAGAGAGAAAGTTACAAAGGGAACATGAAGAAAAACTCTTAACTTTGGAGATAGAGAAAACAAAAGTGATGAATATGAGTAGTTGTCAAGCGACTTCTAGTAAGACAAATCATAATACTTATAAAGTAAAGCTACCTCCTTTCAATGCTGCAAAGGACGATATAACGTTCTATCTTGATAGATTTGAACTTTCATGCGTGTCGCATAAGGTAGATAAGGAAAAGTATGTCGGTCAACTGTTAAATACACTTACAGGTGAACCATTAAATACAATAATGGCAATAGATGAACCTGACAAGACTAACTATGAAGTGGTCAGAGCAACCTTATTAAAGAGGTATCAACTTAAAGAAGATGATTATCGTCTTCGTTTTAAGAGTAAGTTACCAGAAACTGGGGTAGAGTTCTCAGACTTTATTACAAAGATACGTCTTACTTTCACTCGATGGATTGAGTTGTCTAAGACTGAAAAAACATATGAAGCACTTATGGACTTATTACTTAGGGACAAATTAATGTCATCAGTTAGCGAGTCCTTTCTTGCCTTCATACATGAACGTAAACCTAAAAACATAAAAGACATGGAACAATACTGCTCCAGTATGTCCCTGCACACCCGTCTTCAAAGAACTGGTGGCGATCTGACAGCACTCGTAATTTTGGTTCCGGCAATTATGGGAACTTTGGTAGGGGTAGCCACAATAGAAACTATCCTAGCTATCATAATTTTGCAGGGAAACAGCAAAGTCAATCTGGTAGATATTATAATCAAAGTGTAAATCACAATCACAATTGTGAAAACTGCGGTGCAAACCAAAGCAAAAAGTCAAATAACAATAATTCCAGAGGACATAATAGTCGGGGTAGATGGCAACACAACAATAATAGATCATGTCATCATGCTAACTGTGCTCAATAAGAGTCACAGGTAGTTAGTAATGAATCAAATGATAGAAAAGAACAGGTCATCATTTTTCGGCTACGCACTGGTCACAATAGATTGAGATACCATCTGTACCACAAATACAAAATTGATGCAACAGATCTCTGCACCTGCGGTACCAGCCCAATGACAGTCGAACACCTGCTGCAATACTGCCCAACCTACAGTATTGAACGGAGTAGCATATGGCAAAAACCCACTTCTGTCAACGAAAAACTGTTTGGAGATGTTGGGAGCCTTGGGTTGACTACTGCCTTTATTAGAGTCATAAATGTGGAAGTCTGAAGGCGAACGAGGAAGAAGAAGAATCAAATGATAATAAAGCTAACCCATGTGCTGTCACATGTTCTGCCTTCGATTATGGGAGAGCATCTCAATGCCCTCAGTGCACTACTTTGTTTGAACCTACTACCATATCTACTTTGAGTTGAGGCCATCCTCTACCCGCTCTTCATGCTGCAGCGGCACATGACAGGAGAGGATCTCTTCTCTTACATAGGGGTCTAGTGAATAAAAATCCAGTCTCAGTTCTCTTTGATTCTGGATGTACTACTATTGGGGTTAAACAATCTCTCGTAGATCCTTCCTGTGCCACTGGAAAGGTAATCAAATGTGTAACATTTGGTGGCACAGTAGAAAAATACGCGACTGCTATCATACACATAGCTACTCCTTTCTTTACGGGAGATGTCCACGCATGTCTGCTGTCGAATCCTATTGCGGATCTTATCGTCGGGCGTATACACGGAGTTAAGGAATGTACCCCGCAGCAAACTGTTGCCTGGGAAGAAGAAAATATGAAAATTGCTAATGCAGTTGTCACGAGAGCACAGGCTCATAATATGCCTCCGTCTTCATCGACCGAAGGTGATGAATTACTTGATCAGGATGATCATTCGTTAATTTCGCGTGACTCTTTCATAAAAAGTCAACAAGAGGACACTTCTTAAAAAAAATTCTTCGTTCTGGTTAAAGATGGTGATCCAAATCAGAACACAAATCGCAAATCTTGGATCACTATGAAGAATGGTGTTCTAGTGCGTATGGTACAACACTCAGACACGTCTATATACTCACAAATTCTTGTACCCAAAAGTATGAGAGTTCGTATAATGCAACATGCTCACGACTCCCAATGCGCGGGTCATATGGGATTTTCAGTACTAAGTCGAGAGTTCTTGCGGCTTCCATTTAGCCATTCGTAAATAGAGACATACGTCTTTATTGCCGCTCGTGCAAAGTATGTCAAGAAGTCAAGTCGAAAGGTCCCCGCCATGCAGCACCTATACAGGCTGCGGACATTCCTATTCGTCCTTTTCAAAAAGTGGCGATAGATATCATTGGTCCTTTTAAAATCAAATCAGCCAGAGGACACCAATTTATTCTTACATGCGTAGAAATGTGTACTCGTTGGCCAGAGGCCATCCCTCTTAAGAGCATTTCTACTGCCGATATTGCAGACGCTCTTTGGCTGATATTTTCACGTCTGGGATTTCCTAGAGAAATCTTGTCAGACCATGGCACCTAACTGATATCTGACACTATGTCAAAAGTGATGTCTACTCTTAATATTGAGAGGTCTTTGAGTCGCATCTATCACCCGATGTCTAATGGGTTAGTCGAACGTCTCAATAGAACCCTCAAAAATTTACTTGGGAAAATAACTGAGGATCATCCTCAGGATTGGGACAGAGTCTTACCCGCAGCTCTCTTTGCATACAGAGAGGTTCCTAATGAACACACCGGGTTTTCTCCTTTTGAGCTTGTCTGTGGCGCGCGTCCGCGCGGCCCTATGTCTTTGCTTCACGACCTTATAGCTGCTGATGATATCAGTGATGACACACAATCTTCTTATGAATATGTCATAGCACTCAGGCAGAAAATCATTGAAGCATGCAAATTAGCAACTTCTGCATCGGAATTTGCTAAAGAAAAGGCAAGGCAATTTGCAAATAAAAATAGATGCCTACGACAACTTTGTCCTGGTGACAAAGCATTTGTATTACTCAATACCAGGGAAAATAGACTTATCGGATGGAAAGGTCCTTTTATGATTGTCTCTAAAATTTCTGATGTCGGCTATGTTGTCGATATAGACGGGAAACATAAAACGTTTCATATAAACATGCTTGCGGAATTTTTTGAACGTCCAGAATACTTGCAACCTATCTTTCAAGCGACGGACGACACTCCAGTCCCTCATGGTTATTACTCATCTCTGTCAGTTATACAGGATGAAGAATCTACTTTCTCGGACGTTAATCTTCCTCTTCCGATGATTCCACTTCATTCTATAGAATCATGGAAAAATGTTGCTATTTCTCCTAGATTGTCTACTGAGGAACAGCTACAAGTCTATTCCACGTTACAAACATTTCAGGATGTTCTCACGGACATTACTGGACACACATCAGTCATTAAGCATGACATAATACTTACTGACCATACTCCTATCAGGGTCAGACCTTACCCTATTCCTATTCATTTCCAAACACAGGTCGAGAAAGAATTGGATGAAATGATACAGTTAGGGATAATTGAACCATCCAATTCGGCATACTCATCGTCTATGGTTATTGTTCGAAAGAAAGACAATAACATACGCCTTTGCGTCGATTACCGTAAACTAAACCAAGTAACAAAATTCGATGCTGAACCTATGCCTCTATTGGATGAGCTACTTACTAGACTTTCTAACTCTCGTTTCTTTACCAATCTCGACTAGTCTCTGCGTGAGCATAACTTGACAGCTAAACCCTCTAAAGCCTATGTTGGATTTAGTGAAATTTCTTTTCTTGGTCACCGTGTTGGACATGGTCTCTTGAAGACAGAGGACCGCAACACTTCTAAGATACTCAACATCACTATTCCTAAGACAAAGAAACAGATCCGTAGTCTCTTATGCCTAATACAGTTCTACGGAAGATTCATTCAGAATCTTTCTTCTATTACGGCACCACTCTCAACCCTATTGACGAAAGGGTCTCATAATGCGGTGCGCTGGTCAAAAGAATGCCAATCTTCATTGGATCAGATTAAGTCATTATTTTCATCTCCTATCTTAAGACTTCCTACAGCTGATAAGACGTTTGTCCTTCGTAGTGACGCCTCATCAACAGGGATCGGGGCGGCACTGATGCAAGAGTATTCAGACACTCTGCATCCTGTAATGTACGTCTCTAGGAAACTGAATGCGGCAGAAAGGAATTATTCCGTTCTAGACCGAGAATTATTGGCTATGGTCTGGGCGATTCTTAAACTTCAAAGATTCCTTCTCGGCCGGCACGCATTTCATAGTAGAAACCGACCAAAAAGCTCTCACAGCTATGCAGAGTAAGGATTTGAAGAGCTCAAGATCCACTCGATATGCTATTGCTCTTCAACCTTTTCATTTCACGGTTCGAGCTATCCGTGGTTCGGATAATGTGATGGCAGACATACTGTCGCGATGCCCACATGAATCTACTTAACTCTCATGTCTAAATCTCCTGATATATATCTAGATTTATGACTGTACCTTACAATAACATGCCACTAGAACATTCATGTTACTTTACTTAAATTCATTGTTGTGAATTGAATGATTCCTTTCTCTGTTACCGTTCTTGGTATAACAGAGAAGGTTTAGTTACAACGATATAAAGGTCGGAAATTATTACGGCCACACTTAATAAGGTAGAATTATAATAGTGACTATGGTACATTATAACATTCTAAGAATTGTGTTATTTGTATTGTTCTCAGCAAACCAGTACTTTGTCCGGGAGTGCCGTCACAGATTTATCTTGATGCTTTATGACTTCAATGCTGTCCATTTGGATGCTGCTTACAAGCGACCTCCGGACAAGGCTTCTTAGATTATCGCCTGTTAGTTAGAATGTATACCTATATAGTCACATTGATGTGAAATTACTGTATAAGTTTTGTATTAATCATCTATTGGATAATAATGAGTTTATGACATTAGTCTTTGAAAGATTTCTATGCTAATGTGAGAGATAATGACATTCACCATTGCTTCTCATATTGATATGATTTTTCTCGAGATGTATGTAATTATTGTTAGCATTGCCTGGACCTTTGGGTTTTTTGGGTGGCACCTCCCTGGATATGTTTTATTTGGAGAAAATATATTTTCTCTTGTCTTGTGAGATATGTGTTGTTCTCACCAGACGCGCTATTGTGCGTCGATTGGGTCTGACATTATGTCGTTATATTTTTATTGATCCTTTCATCGGCGAATCATTCATGCGTTATGAGCGTGTTGCATCTTGCTCAGTGATGTATTTCAAAAAAAAAAAATGTGTTTCATTTCTTTTCCGGCGGGGGGGTGGGTTTGCGGTAATCTGTTGCTGTTTATTTAGCATATATATTAAAGACATCAACCTGTCTAATTATTTTGAAAGTCTAAGAAAGGGAACTGGTGATTTACGTTAATGACAGGATTGATTCCTGGTTATCTTCCCCTTGTCTTATGTTGACCTGTGTCTTAAATTGCTGTCATGTCTTAAGTTATGTCACGTAGGGTTTATATTCATTTAATTTCCTACATCTTCTTCCTATTCTTTCACTTAAATTCTCTCTTTTATTATCTCTGTGTTTTCCTTTTTCCTGTATATTTTTCATCCATTCGTTTTGCGAATATTATTTTCATATAATTCGCAAACTTTACCTGTTTTCCTTTCTCTAAAACTGAGAATCGCGCTAGGACGATATTACGTAGATGTCAGGGCTGCAGGGCGTCAGAAGGCGTGATAAGTCGGTTCGCTGAACATAGGACGTAGCAAATCGTCTACATTCTCACCGAGCGCGCGAGTTTCTTCTCGGCATTAGTCCCGGTGAGGTGTGATACTTTACATCTGCACCGGTCAGTATCCAGACATTTGTCTCGAAAATCCCAAACTGACACGGCGCTCACCGTGGGCCATGGTCAGCTGTAGTGTGAAAACTGCCCTGAAATGGAGTCAGGCTGTCTGGGATTTGAAACTGACACGCGTACATCGTGGTCAGTAGGTGACAGTTACGACACGCGTTAAGCGGACGTAAATGTTGGGAGTAGGGGAGATAATTTCGCGTGGCGAAATAGTTTGGGCCCTTTGTCTGATTTTAAGATATTGGCCAAGTTTGAAACTTTAATTTCATTCTCGCTCATAGACTCCACAGTAGATAGGTCGCTCGAAAAACAGAATAGCTGTTAGCGAAGATCTCAGTTTGTTTCGGCAATTTGTCGAACTTCTAGACTTCCAGAAATATTTTCAGCATTTTTATTCTTAAGTTGTGCGACTACCTGTAATTCTGTGGTTGAGGTAATTAATATGATAGATATATAGATTTTGTGAGTGTTAAAGTGTTAAATCGCTTAATTCATTTTTAACCTATTTCTTTAGCGCAGAAGAGAGATAAGTGGTAGGCTATTATATTTTCTAGGGAAGCATTCAGTGGAAAGCAGACTAAAAATTTAATTTCTAGCTTATAACGGCAATTGTAGCTATTTATGAATTTAATTTAACTGCTAATACTCAGTCGAGTGTATTTTTCTAAACTAACGTATAAACTCTAGAATCCAGCCTCAGGAATGATGACGGGATACGCACGTGTTCCTAATTTATGAGGAATGCTGATTTTTAAATATAACTTACGTCACGGGAAGTTTAAATGATAAGCAAAGCTCTCTGCTTGCCAGTTTAAATGTAAGTTTTAACCAGTACAGATTCTGTTTATTATATTATATGTGTTATTTTTCCTCCACACAGTGAAAGTTTTGGGGTGACCCTAACTTTACCAGCACCTAGTAGTAGTTTCCATACTTGTGAAGAAATAGACAGTCCTTATTTTGAACCACGTGGGTTTTCTCAAGTAACACTGATCTGACGGTGCAAGTTAGACAGAAATACTAATATCCCTATAACGGGTTTTTAAAGACTGTAATGATAAATACTGGACCTTGGAGCCAGCACTTAATTTCTTCTAGAAACTCTATATAATTTGCTGCCTTGTGGCGTGAATATTAACAATCATTTCCCGACTAGATTATATCTTGTGGACAAATCTGTGGTGTGACTAAAGTGAATCCTATACTGAGGGAAGGCACCGACCTGACATTCATCATTTTTTAGAAACCTACGCTATTGACACTGTGCTCTGCTAACTCCCGCGCCTGGAATAATTGTTAGGTGACTTAATCAGACATTTGAACAAATTTGCATACCCAAGTAGTCGTTCCCGGAGACTCCAAGTTAAATACGTCTTTTGGAACTGGGGACTTCTTGGCAGTAGACTGCATTTTTTTGAGTCTGTGTGAAAATCTAAAATCAATGTGTTCCAAGAGGCAGCAAGCAAAGTCGTGAGTACAAGTGTGAAAAGCCATGGCAGAATGAATGAGTGTACGCTGGTTTGAGTGATATTTTTCACTATTATATCTTTGACACCCTGTTGCTGTCCAAATTTTTTTTCAATCTGCATAATTTGTTGCTAAGGCTAGAGTTCTTGTGTTTTTGTCTTAGGTTAAATCAGATTTTTTTTTTCAAACTCTGTGCATATAATTACGAGATAAAACAAAGAAAAACTCTTAGACTCAAACCCTATGTATCTGTGACTCTGGCGCCATCATCTGTTCTCTTAACGGGGCCGGGCTAAACCTAGAGTTAACACTATAACGGGGCTATCATCCTTGCAACATTTCCTTGATTTTTTATGACTATGTGTATATGTATTTTCCTTGATGTACTTTCTTTGATGTTGTGAGCCGATTTTTCCTGATATTAAAATCGCTCTTGAACTAAATAGTCGTGTTTGGTCAGCTCGTTCTAGATAATATATATATCATTGTTATAGTTTTCCCACGTCTGTGTGTTTACCTGTCGTCACGTGTATGTGCGTGCCTGTGAGTGATAGAAATATACGTAATATGTATATTGGTGTAGTCTGTCTGACGCTGTAACAACTGTTGTAGAAGATAGGTGAGAGAGAGAAGAATTCTTTTCGCTTTCAGAGACAGCCACTATATCAAATCTATCATCTCACGTGTGTGGAAATCCTATTACCTTTCACTAACTCTCACTGAGTCTATCACCTATTCAAACCTATTCAGAAGGGACCAAACCTAGTCTTAATTCTCCTATCGGAAATCTACGACAAATGGGGACTCGTTTCCGGTCTTTGAACTTAGAATAGGAAGACGAGTACGACAAACGTGGACTCGTCTATCTGGATTTTGTATTTAAGATTCTTATTCTGTAATAGAGTAAGAGTGTGATGTCTTGTGAGTTGTGTAGTTTTTTATAAAATATTACCCCCTAGACTAGCGATCTGTTTACGGGCGTGCTGACCACACAAACAAATAAGTTTTTTTTTCCACAGCATCTTTGAATAATATACATTTTGGTTACAGGTTGATTTTGTCGGGATATATGTTAACTGCTGATTGTAATACTAAATGCTGGTAAAGTGGTGAGTGTATAACATTCACTGGGTACTGAGGCAGAACGGCGTTTGAACTAAGTTAAGGAGTGTGTTTCGGACTTTTTTGTCCAGATTAATTCCCTCCCTTACCCGATCTGACTTCAGGTGCGAACTTATAGTGGATTTTTTTTAAAAATTAAGGGATTATTTTTCTCTTTAATTTTTGCAATATTCTTTTGCTTTTCCACTGTAGCAACTTATTTTTCAGTTGTAATCTTAACTACCATTTATTTGGCGTAGTCGTGTTTTGCATTGAGTGCTTTATTGCCGATAATAGCAGCGATAGTTAGATTTTATTTTGGAGGAGGTATCCCAGGGTTAAATATATCATCTTTTGATTTTTGGTAATTTTTTTTCTCGTAAGTGGTAGGAACCAGTGTATCCTTTTTCCTATTTTCTTTCTCCACTAGTCTCAGTCACTGACCTAATATGGCCGAGAGGGCAAAGCTTAGACAACTTCTCAGGGACGAAGCGAGAGAGGAGGGACTGGAAGGAGAGGAAGCGAAAGCTTTTGTCAGGGACGAACTGGAGAGATATGATGCGGAGAGGAAAGCAGCTGAAGCTAAAGAGGAAAAGGAAGAAGCTAGGAGGAAAGAAGAAGCAGCCGAAGCTTTACAGCAGAAGAAGATGGATGAGGAAATGGAAATTCGCAGGATGCAGCATGAGGAAAAAGAGAAGGAGAGACAGCATGAGAAGGAGAGGGAGGAGAGACAGCATGAGGAAAGAGAAAATGAGCAACGACGACAGCATGAGTTGGCTCTTAAAACTCTAGAATTCCAAAGTCGTGGTGCTGCCTCTACCTCCAGCAATGGAGAATCTTCTCCTCATTCCTCCCTAACTGATCCTTCTAACACTCAATCTCTTCAACTCAACGCTATGTCTTTCACTCTTGAGTCTTTCCCTTGTCCAAATGAGAAGATTGACACATGGTTAGAAAAATTTGAGAAAATTGCAACTCTGTACGGGTTAGAGAGGTCGCGTTGGAATATGAAACTTTCCCAGGCCCTAAAAGGTTCTGCTTATGATGTTTATTCTAAGCTGGAAAGTAGCCAACAAGACGACTACGATGTGTTGAAGAGAAGCGTTACTGGAGCGCTTTGAAATGAACGCTCGCAAGTTTTTGCAACTGTTTCGCAACAGCCGGAAAGAGAATTCTGAAACTTTTCACCAGTTCTCATCTCGTCTTAAGGGATATCTAACAAAGTGCCTTGAGCTTTCGCAGCTCCCCTCTACCTATGAAGGTCTTGAGGAACTTGTTCTAACTGAACAAATAAAGAACACTTTGTCTGCTGATACCCGGAGATTTCTCGCTGAGCAGGGGGCAGAAAAACTTGAAGACATTTTGGAAAAGTCTGAGCGTTATCACAATGCGCTGGCTGAACTACCGGCCACAAAGCGGAAACCGACAGAGGAGCATTTTCGAAAACATAACCTAGAGCAATCTTCTCAGGCTTCTAACCACAGAGAAACTGGACCTCAAAACCCCCCTCCTGAAAAATCCAAGTTCTACAAGAACAAGTACCCCAACCACCCCAAACAGTCTGATCAACCCGACCGCCTACATGGCAGCGTAGCCAGAAAGGACAAGGTGGCAAAGGGAGAACCCCTGAGCACGGGACATATGATCAGACCGAGCACACCGAGCCTAAACGCATCGGATGCTTATTAACAGTCTCGCAAGGCGGAATTATTGACAGTGATTCCCAACCTGTTGGGGATAGACCCTCAACGCGAGGTACTGTTATTTTGAACGGTTCTCAAACTTCTTGCTTATTTGACACGGGGCTTTCTTACGATTGCATTGTTGCCAGAAACCTGGTCAAACCCGGTCAAGAGACAGCAGAGACCGTCCAACTTTGTGGAGTTCGTAAGAGTGATGCACCTACAGCGCTTCCCATCGCATTGGTGGAGATACACTCTGACTTTGTCAGAGGTGTGATCAAAGCGGCTGTTATGGATGATCCCGTCTACCCAGTCATACTTGGCGGGAGATACGTGTGTATTGGGAAACCGGAAGAGCCGATTGTGGCAGCAGTAACTACAAGAGGGCAAACCAAGAAGGAACGGGAGCCTGCGCCAAATTTGTTACCTATGGAACTTAAAGAAGCGCAATACAAGGACCCTACTTTGGCACCCTGCTTTAGGAAACTGCCCATGGCTAAGGAACCCAAACAGCACGGGGGACATTTTTTCTGAGGATGGCGTACTTTATCGGAGAACGGGCAAGCCTGACCAAGGTTACAACCAGCTCCTAGTACCGAAACAGTACAGAAGCCAAATCCTAGAAATGGGGCACTCTCTTCCATTTAGCGGACATATGGGACAGAACGCCACAAACCAACGTATAACCACTCATTATTGGTGGCCAGGAGTAAATACTGATATTATCAGATATGTCAAATCCTGTGCCCAGTGCCAACGTGTGCCACCCAAGCAACGGGCACCCCCAGTCCCTTTGGGTGAAATGCCAATAGTGGGAACACCATTCGAACGGGTTGTGATCGACATTTTAGGGCCTTTCGAAAGGACTAAAAGAAGGAACAGGTTCATCCTGACCTTAGTCGATACATGCACTTTATGGGCAGAAGCTATCCCGCTAACATGCGCAGATGCCAAGCATGTCGCAGAAGCCCTCGTGCAGATTTTCACTCGGTTGGGATTCCCTCAGCAAGTGTTGACGGATAATGGATCTCCATACCGAAACCTGTTGATGGATGAGATCGTTAAGATCTTGAGGACCCAACACATCCACACTAAGCCATATACTCCGGCGGGAAATGGGCTCGTGGAACGTGCTAATGGAAACCTCACCATGATGCTAAGTAAGCTGGCACAAGTGAAAACCTGAAGATTGGGATCTCTGTATTCCTGCAGCATTATTTGGCTACAGAGAATCTCCTCATACTTCCACAGGATTTCCGCCAGCTACACTCTTATTCGGCAGACCCATTAAGGGCCCGCTTGAAGCCTTACTTCAGTCTCTGACAGACGAGAAGGCGGATGAGACAGTCGTCTCAGCAAGTAAATATGTGTCGGTTTTAAAGGAAAGGTTGAAACTAGGGTGGGACCTAGCAACGACTAACTTTAAGCGAGCTCGCACCAAGCACGCTAACCGATACAGGAAAGTCGCGGAAGAGAGAGAACTGGAAGCAGGAGAGAAAGTTTTGGTGTTGCTCCCTACCGAGAACAACCAACTGAAGATCGGATGGCAAGGGCCGTTTACCGTCCTGAAAAAGATTTCTAAGGCTAACTACCAGATCTCTATTGAAGGAAAGGAGAAGGTTTTCCATTTAAATCTCTTAAAGAGATACTTGGAAAAACCAGTGCCAACCTCCGACCATCTCCTGACGATCGCCAAAACTGACGAAGATGACGATAGTGGCAGGGATATTCCACCGCTATCACAGGAAATCTTTCAAAAATGTCAGAAGCGGCGACGCTCTTTCAAGCGCGCATATGAGACATTCCAGGGGAAGGAAACTTTGAGGAGTGGACTTGAGTAGGAATTGGACAGAGATGGAGGGGGAGATGGAGAGGGAAGAAGACAGACACCCCGAAGC